>CM044431.1:224322446-224338179 GCA_024363595.1 Xenopus borealis | reverse complement strand
TTTTCGTGAAATCAAACGATCGGTATCATCGAGAAATCGAATATCGAGTAAAATGATAGCCTAAAACAATTCAATAAGCATTCAATGGTCAAATTCTTATCGAATTTCGAGTAGGATCCAGCCAATTTTGGGGAATAATAGTAAATTTGCCCCTTAGTATACTTTGTCTGAAAGGCTTATTAAACCTTTTCTGGTTTAACTATCTGTATAAATGTAGCCTCCAGCAGATATAATTTTTATCATGATACATGCTAGAAAGTCTTTCGTTGAACATAAATATCAGCTTTCGTCTTCCGTTGCCTCACAAAGTGTAGCTGGTTAAAGGAAAATGCTGCCGCCACAATATATGGACGAGTACACGATGGCATTTTGGACATACAGTTCTTGTTCAAGCTGCTGTACAGCAGAAAATATTTTTGCATTGCTAGGAGCTATTTGTCTGACTGGAACACTGATGGCTGCAAAATTTTAAACTTATGGAGCACAGTAACTTGCAAGTCCAAGAGGGATTAAACACCTGCTTCAATTTGATGCCGAGGATCTTCTTGTGACGCTTGATTTTTTTTTCGTGAGCATGGCTTAATGCCATCTGTGACCAAAGATTTAGATAGAGTATGGTCTGAAAGAAATTACAATTATTCATAGTGAGACATGAACTGTTATCATCCACAGATTACAATCATAATGCATAATTGTGTCCTTGCCAGGCCGTGCCATATAATAGAATTGTAATGTTGCGTTGGTGCCAATCAAGCATGAATAGAATAAAAATCCAAGAAATTGCCATAAAAAGTCATCAAGTTTGCCTTTACCCTTCAGTGGATTGTGAAAGTGTCTACACAACTTGAAATGGTGTGGCTTTTTCCATTCTATCCAACTCCATTATATTTTCATATTTTGATATTCTCCTTGTCTAAAAGGTAACAGAAAGAAATTATTTTCTTGAGAAACTGAAACAAATGACCAGAACATGATTTTGTTTAGTCTTTACTTTCCAGTCCTTTGCTATGGCCAGTGGCTTAAATAGTGATGAGCAACATTTTTAACCAGTTATGGATTTGCTGTGAAATTACCCATTTTGCCATATCAAAATAGTTTTTTTTTAGGTACAAAGGGATGGATTTGCTAATTTTCAGTGATTTCACTGTTAATCCAAACCTTGATAAAATCCTAAAGCATCATGTTATGTTTGCTTACCCAAACCAAAGGAAGGAAGGATTAATAGAATGGTTTGAACACAGTGACAGAGAGTTACAGTAATAAGCGGTTAAAGGTGATGTAATTTGTTAGTCAGTCCATATAAACTTATAGAGGAAAACTTTTGACATGAAACATAACATAAAGTTGATACCTTTATTGGCTAACTAAGATAATATTCCCAGAAAGTTTCCCAAGAGTTCATTTTTCAAAGCTGATTTAATCAGCATGCCCTCCTATGTAGGCAGCAATTAAATAATTGGTTTCAGAAACAGAGTTTACGTAGAAACATTTAAAGGAGAACGTAACCATTCAAATTAATATGGCTAAAAATTTCATATTTTATATACTGAACTTATTGCAGCATCCTAACGTTTCAGCTTAGCGTTTCAATAGCAGCAATGATCCACAGGGGGTCACCATCTTGGAAAGTGTCTGTGACACTCACATGCTCAGTGGGCTCTGAGCGGCTGTTGAGAAGCTAAGCTTAGGGGTCGTCACTAATTATCCAGCAGCAGCAGAAAATGAGCTTTCCTGGCTGTAATATAAGCTGATGCTACAGGTTTGCTGATTATTAAATTGTGATGTTTCTAATTATCTGTATTAATGACTAATCAGCCTTATATTGTAATTATATTTCTATGACACTATGGGGCATATTTACTAAATTCACATGAAGAATTCGAAGTTCGATCGAATTTTAATTAAATTGGAATTCGAATCTTCGAATATGCAAATTAGGCAAATTCGACCATCGAATATTCGAATTCGAATGATTCGATGGTTGAATAACTTCCCCTTTAAATTTTTATTTGACCACCTACTTCGCCAGGATCAAGCTATCAAATTGGAAATCATTAACTGAGATCGAATAAAAAAAATTAGATTGATCGATTAAAATTGTTTGAATATTCGATTCAAATTTTTTATATTCAATCGATTGAATTGAGGTTAAATCCTTCGAATTCGAAAAGAAGAAGAAAAGAAGATGGGGAGCTACTGGGACATCTACTGGGGAGACACAGATCTTTACTGCTAAAGGGCTGTGGTTGCCTTGGGCGGATACACAAGTACAAAACTTCATGTACAACATTTATACACACTGCTTTAGTTAAGCTTTAGTTCTCCTTTAAGGACCAGATTAACTAGCATGAATATTCTTCATTTGTTTAAACTATTGACATTGGATCAGCTTGTAGAACTGTTTAGAAGAACTGAGCTTTGTGGATTTGTAATTGTGTAATCTAGTTTACATTTTTATTATACTGTGTTATTCATCATAATAGTTATTAACAGGGATAAGTAAACATATTTACCTGGTACAATTTTGTTGCAAAATTCACATTTTTGCCAGCGGTGAATCAATGTTTTTTTCTGTGGTCCGTATTTGACGAGGGAAAATAAAGGGACAGGTTCCACTTCTCACTAGTTATTTACTATTAAAAAAAAAAAATAATAATGTCTGTTAACAGTAAAGAATGTATTTGAAGTATACACATTAATTGGGGCCATATATCAACACTGAGCAAATTTGCCCCAGACAGTAGTCCAGAGTAACCAGTCAGTGATTTGTTTTTCTCAGCCCTTATCTATTATTATTGGTTTTATCCAGAAAATTATTGGAAGTAAGAGAGGCAGTCCGGATTAACATAGCCACGCTCTGAAAGTGCTGATAACAACTGGATCAAACGGGACTCGAAGCCACCGGGAAACTGCTTGGGCTACAGCGGAGGATGAATAGACTTATGATGCTATGAGCGGAAACTGTTTTTTTAAAATGTGTGTTTTTTTATGGAGCTTCTCTCCTCCCCTTGTTTCTTTTTATATGAGAAACAGCATCTGAATGCATTGAAGAACCTGACCCTTTAACTTGATATACCTGAAAGAATTATTTGTCTTGCTAGTAGTTAGGCAGTTCACTTGGTGTGGAGCACTATATATCACAGAAATCACTAAATAGCGCACCATTTTTATAGTTTATGTTTTTATTATTTTTTTATTCTTAATTTGCACATAAAATAAAATGTGTTGATAAATGAAAAGTATCACATATAAGGAGTTATTTATCATGCTCTGAATACCAGAAATCTGAAAAATTGGGATTTTTTGGACAAAAAATTATCTAAAAAGCCAGAATCTGAAAACCCAGCATTTCAAACCTCTCAGGGTCCTGTATAAGTCAACAGGTAAGGTCCCAGTGTGCGCGCTGCTGTTTGTAGCAATATCCAATGATTTCCGGGAATTTGTCGGGGAACGCTACGTTTTTGGAGTTTTGCCCGACCCTATTTTTTGAGGCTCTTTGCTTCATAAATATGGGCCATTCGAGAATTCAGAGTAGGATTTTAGAAATACTGAGATAAATTTGGACCTTGATAAATAACCCCCATAATGTTTTTAATAAGGTGGAACTATAACTCACAGTGTAGATTAGTAATCTCCTGTAAATTAAAGGAATTGTTCAGTGTAAAAATAAAAACTAGGTAAATAGATATGATGTGCAATATAAAACATGTTTCTAGTATAGTCAGTTAGCCAAACCTGTAATAAATGTAATATATATTAAGACTGGAGTAACTGGATGTCTAACATAATAATTTCTTTAAGTTTAAAGGAGGACTTTATCTGATCGGCTTTTGGGACTCAAAGGAAACAGCGGGTTTGGAATTAATCCTTTCTTCTATTACATTTTATAAAATGATTTCCTTTTTCTCTGTAATAATAAAACAGTAGCTCGTACTTGATCCCAACTAAGATATAATTAATCCTTATTGGAGGCAAAACCAGCTTATTGGGTTCATTCAGTGGAAGGTCGTCTTCCATAGACTTGATTTTATCCAAATGATCCAAATTTTAAAAAAAAGATTTCCTTTTTCTCTGTAATAATAAAACTTTAGCTTGTTCTTGATCCCAACTAAGATATAATTGATCCTTATTGGAGGCAAAGCCAGCCAATTGGGTTTATATATTATTTTATAGTAGTCTTAAGGTATGACAATCCAAATTACATAATGATCCATTACTCCGGGCATTCTAGATAACAGGTCCCATATCTATTATTATTTAGAACTTGTATATAAAAATACAATTGATAGTGGTAAAGAGGACCTTACAATTCTCTTTGAAAAACAACTGTATGATTAAATGCCAGGAAAGGCTCAGCTGTGGTTATACACAGAAAAATTAGTCACTAGTTGTGTGACACATAGGGACACATTTACTAAGGGTTGAAGTGAATTTCGAAGTAATTTTGGGCTACTCAGACTATCAAATAGCCCAAAATTCGATTTTAATTGAAAAAATTAGAGAATTTGAATTTCGAAGTACTGTCTCTTTAAATTCCTTCGAATTCGACTATTCACCAACTTAAAGCTGCCGAATTGCCATTGTAGCCTATGGGGGGACCTCCTGGAAAAGCAAATTTTTTTTTTGTTAAAATTGTTCTAATGATTCGATTTGAACGATGGGATTGTTCAATTCGATCGAAAATGACTCCCCCCCAAAAATTTGATGGTCGAATTTTTTACTATTCGAAATTCAACCAATAGTAAATCTGCCCCATAATACATTATAATGAAAGCTAATTTCTGGTCAGTGTGGGCTTCTGAACTAGAAAAACTAAATATTCTGTGTATCTCAGCATTATATTGAGATCTATTGATAGATATAATTCCCAAATTATCAATTTCAAAATTTTCAAATCCCGAATTTGTACTCACAGTAACAGTTCCCTGTGTTTAGCTGCCAGTGATGAAAGTAAAAGTACTGTCTAAAAAACATGAGTAGAAAAGACCTTTTCCCACCTGAGAGTTCCACCTGTAGCACATGCTGTACAAAAAAAGCCTTACCGTATCAAGTAGCTCATAAATAATGCAAAAGGTTTTATTATTAAACATGATTTGCTTTTAGAGTTGTAGTAAATGATGTACGTAAAATTACCTGACAAGGTGGGAATAGAACATAGGGTATTACATGTGTAATCTGTAAATAATTGATGTCTATTTATTATTCAGTGGATAATTCCTGGAGAAATTTGTGTGGCACAATGCTAATCCCTGAATAACATTTTACTTCCTATCAACTACATTTTTTTAAGGGAAGGTATGAATTTTTTATTTCAAACTTTCTCTCGTTTTATTCCCAGCCCAAGGGCATATGTCGAGAAATGAAACTGCATTTAATAACAGTAGAGGTATCATAGGGCCTAGAAGTAGGAATTGTGGTGGGTTGTAGAGCTATCTAGTGCCACAGAGTTTTCCACTATGTAAAATGTACATTAGCGCCTAGAATGTTTCACTGAGTAACTGCTTAGCAACTATTCAACATTCGAAAGGAAAGTATTATAATAAAGGGCACCTATCGTGAAAACAGTTACCCCCAGCCAAATGTGCAGACTGATAGAGCCCGCATTCCGTTTTGGGGGTACTTGTGGTTTTTTTAAAAAATGCGAGCCAGCACCGGGAGGGAACCCCAACACTGACCGAATTTCTTAATGCGAATGCGCATGACGTCCCGGTGCGAGCGCGCTGGCTTTTCTTTTCAAAAAACGCACATTTAGTTGGGGTTAACGGTTTTTCACGATAAGTGCCCTATAAGCAAACATTTATCGAGTTTTCGAGTGCAAACCCCCGTAAAACAGCCCGAAAGTCATAAAGGCAAAAATCATGTTCAAATGGTTAATGGGCAAGGAAAGGCAAAGAAATAAAATCCAATTTTTACTTTCTTTAATGAAAAAGAAATCTATCTCCAATATACTTTAATTAAAAAATGTGTACCGTTTTTATAAGAAACCTGACTGTATGCAGTGAAATTCTCCCTTCATTTAGTGCTGTGGATTGGAATTGTCAGACGGTCCTTAACTTCTGGCAGGGAAACAATCATACTTAAGAACAGCAGGGGGAGCCCCTGCCTTACTCAAGCCGCTTTGTTTTTTTATCATTTATGACGATCCCTAAGAAGCCCATGAGAATGTGTATGTAGTCTAGTCTTGCAAAAATGTATAACAAAGTTACAAGATGACAGCCCCCTGTGGCCAACTTTGAAAGCATAAATCATTTGTTTGATTAGGCTTGTAGTGCGGTAAGTTCATGTTTATGTTTAGTATACAAAATACAGCATTTCTAGACTAATCTTATTTTACACTTTCCTTGCCCTTTAATGTACATTCATATGTTAAAATTCATTCATTTTTTTTTTCATTAATTTTTTTTTGCAGTAAGTTCATGTTTATGTTTAGTGTACAAAATACACCATTTCTAGCCTTATTCTACAAACCAATATATACATATATATATATATATATATAAAAAAGAAAATCTCTAAAGATCGAATTCATTTTAAAAAAAATCGACCATCAACCATCATAGGCTTAAATAGAAATTCCGCAGGTTTAAGGTGGCGAAGTGTCGAATTTAAATTTTTTAATGAGACAGTACTCGAAATTCGAAATTAATTTTGGCCTATTTGATGGTCAAAGTAGCCAAAAATTACTGCGAAATTTACATTTTTTTTTAAATCAAATTTTCACTTCGACCCTTAGTAAATCTGCCCCTTAGGGAGTTATTTATCAAAGTACAAATTTATCTCAATATTTTCTGATAAAAACTCCGATTAAATCTGCTCGGGTTTTTAATGCTTATACAAAATCATATTTTCTCAAATTGTTCAGATTTTTTCATCCGATTTTCCAGATTTCTTCGTAATTTCACCAGAAAACCACGAATAATTCGGGGTATTGCACTAAAACCAGCGCACTACAAAAAAATCATTGGGACTTCTCCCATTGACTTGTATGCAACCTTAGACAAACTTGGAGCACAGCACCCAGTGTTGAATAAAATGCCTTTATTTCAATTTCTTTGGCAATATTCTGGACATAGCTATGTCCAGAATATTGCCAAAGAAATTGAAATAAAGGCATTTTATTCAACACTGGGTGCTGTGCTCCAAGTTTGTCTGTAGTAGCTGGATGGAGAGTGGCCATTGACTGCACTTGCACCGCAATTGACCCATTTCAGGGTTTTCAAAGGGGAGCTGACCGTATCGTTTGTATGCAACCTTGACAGGCTTGAGATGCCAGATTTGCGGATTCTGACTTTTTCATCCTCAGGGTGAAAAAAAATGTGATATTTTAAAGTCCAATTTTATAAAGAAATATCATGAATCGTTCGTAATTTTGCATTCAGAGTTTAGTAAATAGCCCCCTAAATAAATCTCAACTTTTTAGAGTCACAATGAATGCTTGTATTTAAAAAAATGGAAATAGAATATGTTGAGATAGCATGAGCCATGGAACTAGGAGGCCAATTTGTGGTTGGTAGATTCAATTCTGATTTTTGTTTTGGCTGTTCCTTGCATTACATTTGTTGATTGTGTATGTACTATGAACAAGAAAATTTAAATGTTGTTGTGATTTATTCAGTTTTATTGTTTTGGCTCCACTTCCTTCTATGAAATACACATGGAAGCCGAATGAGCATAATATGAGTAGAACATACTATATATGTTATTGTCGCATGAAGAATAAATCATCGGGAAGGGCCATAATATTACAATTAACTGAAAAGCACATGTTTTGGCATACTTTTTTAGTTGAAACATTTATCCTAAAAAAATTACCAAAGCAGAATCTAAAAATAAAATTTTTATATATTATTATTAGCATTTACTTTCATCAGTGTCATTGAAAAAAATATTTACAGTTAAAAGGAAATGTAAAGTGTCCACAAGAGATTTATTGATCACATTGTTAGGGAGCCCTACATTTGCCTTGAAGCTTTTCATCCAGTAAAAAATTACACAAACCTGTAAACAGTACTCGCTCCTGCTTTGGGCCTCCAAACCTTCTTCTTTATCTAACTTTTGAAGCACTTTCTAAAGTGCATCCTGCCCACACCCCATGCCAGTTAATTACTTCCCACAGGGAGGCAGCAAATATATTGAAATAATTGTTGTGACTCGTTGCATTGGCTTATCTTTATCCACTGAGCAGGTGTCCAAAAGTTGCAGGGGTTCCAGTCCTTCCAACGATTTCTGAGCTGGCAACATATGATATAAAGTGCTGCTGTTTTTTTTCCTTTTTATGAACTATTGCAGCCATATAACTTTGTAACACAGTACATAGTAACATAGCAAGTTAGGTTGAAAAAAGACACATCTATCAAGTTCAACCCTTCAACTATTTTAATCTGCCTAACTGCTAGTTGATCCAGAGGAAGGCAAAACTCCTCAAATTTGCCTTGGGGGGTGAAAAAATACTTCATGATGAAAATCGGACTCTTCCCTGGATTAATTTGCATTATCTTCCATAACCCTGTATTCCCTCACTTTCTAAAAAGCCATTTAACCCCTTCCTAAAGCTATCTGATGTATCACCCTGGATGACTGAATTCTGAGAATTCCACATTGTCACAGCTCTCACTGCAAAAAACCCTTCAGAATATTTAGGCGGAACCTCCTTTCTTGTAATGGGTGACCTCTTTGTTAGCATTGGAGAGATTATTATATGATCCCCTTATATATTTATACATAGTTATCATATCACCCCTTATGCCCCTCTTCTCCAGTGTGAAAACCCCCAATTTGGTCAGTCTCACAGATAAGTTTTTCCATACCTTTAACCAGCTTAATTGCCCTTTGCTGGACCCTCTCTAATTCAGTAATGTCCAGTTTAAGCACTGGAGTCCAAAACTGTACAGCATATTCTAGATGGGGTCTTATCAGTGCTCTATACAGTGGAAGAATGACCCCCTCCTCCCATGAATCTATGCCCCTTTTAATACAGCTCAAGGCCTTATTTGCCCTTGATGCTGCTGACTGGCATTGCTTGCTACAGCCAAGTTTATCATCTACAAGGACGCCAAGGTCCTTTTCCATTATGCATTTGCCTAGTGCAGTCCCATTAAGGGTATAAGTGGCAAGGATATTTTTACATCCCAGGTGCACGACTTTACATTTATCAACATTGAATCTTATTTGCCACTTAGCTGCCCAGATTGCCAGTTTGTCAATATTCTATTGCAAGGATGCTGGATCCTAGATGGAATTAATTGGGCTGGATAATTTCATGTCATCTGCAAACACTGATACATTACCCTCCCTTAAGTCATTAATGAACAAGTCAAATAAAACTGGGCCCAATACCGAGCCCTGAGGGACCCCACTCAGAACTTTACTCCAAGTAGAGAACATACCATTGATAACCATCCTCTCTACCTGATCCTGTAGCCAGTTTCCTATACATGTGCAAAGGCCTTCATTAAGTCCAAGAGACCGTAGTTTAGAAAGCAGTCATTTGTACGGCATAGTATTAAACACTATAGCAAAATCCAAATAGATCACATGTACTGCTCCACCACTGTCCAGCACCTTACTTACCTCATCATAAAAAGCAATCAGATTTGTCTGACATGACCTATCCTTCATAAAGCCATGCTGATTGCTGCTCTTAATTCACTAGGACAACATTTTGAATGTGATCCCTTAAAAAGCTTTCAAATAATTTACCCATCACAGATGTCAAACTTACTGGCCTATAACTGCCAGGCTGAGATAGTAATCCCTTTTAAAATATATGAATGACATCAGCTTTTCTCCAATCCATAGGTACCAGATGAATGCGAATTTGAGGAAATCAGAAAAAGGGTCTGGTCTAAAAATGAACCAAGCTCTCTTAGAAACCTGGGGTGTATGCCATCTGGCCCTGGCACCTTGTTTACATTAATTTTTATTAAAGCTTTATGAATCATATCCTGAGTAAACCACTGACTAAATTGAGCTGAGAAAATAACTGATTTAGCACATTTACCTTTTCTGTATCTGTTACAACCATACTGGTACCATTATTTAAAGGAGCAACACTCTCAACCTGCATCTTTTTACTATTAATATACTTAAAAAACCTTTTGGGGTTAGGCTTAGCTTCAGCCACAATACTCTCTTCATTTGCTATCTTTTCTCTTCATTTGCTAATATCCTTCCGGATGTTTTACAACATTTATTATAGAGTTTATATTCATTAAATGCAGCATCTGTCCCAACAGACTTGTAGCTTTTAAATGCCTTTCTCTTCTTTCCTATTAACCTCTTTACTTCTATATTAAGCTACATGGGGTCATTCTTAGTGCTTCTACATTTACTCCTAAAGGGAATAAATTGAGAACAGTAATGATGTTATATAGTTTTAGATGACAGCCATTTCTGTTCTGTGTTTTTAGCTGAAACATAATGCCCTCATTTATGCTCTGAAGGACAGCCCTCAAGGCAATAAAATTAGCTTTTTCTGAAATTCATGGTTTTTGTTGTCCCAGTGTATAATTGTTTTTTGCACTAGATAGTACAAGATATCATATTATGGCCACTATTACTCAGGGGATCAATTCTGGGTCATTAGAGATTACTATATCCAGTAGAGCCTTTTTTCTGGTTGGATCCTCTACAAATTGTGCCATAAAAAATGTCATGCAACAAGTTGACATTTTTTAAATTACATAAATATTATTTACAGAAATATACATATGTCAGTGCAACCAGTGAAGATAATTTACTTGCTATTTTCAAAACAGAATAAACAGGAAGGGTGGTAGTTTATACCTTTTCCAAATGTTCTTTTGCAATATCTGACTTATTTTATCAGCTAAAAAATTGTCAAGAAAATATATTACAATAAAACATATTTAAAAATAACATAACATGTTTTTTTTTATATTTGCATAGTGAAAAATGAGTTCATTTTGGAAAAGGGAATGAGAATATCTAAGGCAGTGCACAGAACGGAAAGTGATAGATGCAAGCCTCTCACAGGGAGAAAATGTCTATCTTTTCAAGCCGACTTGGGAAGAATTAATTTAACTTGTCAGATGCCACAAAGGGCCAGTGACCCAGTCAAAGATTCACGTGTGTTGAATTCATTCAATCAGATAATTTGTAATCAGTGCTGTCTGCCACACAGTGTAACATATTAATACACATAGTCACAAGGCAGTGCCACAAGGCATTCCAGCCTGGCAGTTTTAGATAATGCTAACTAGCACAACTTAGTCTGGGAGCAAAAGATGGGCTCTCGTTGTAACAGTGATAGGGGCCTAAAAGAACCTACAGCAGCTGGAGGTTTTGCACTGATTATTTGTGCTTCATTGAAAAATATAATAGCAACAAGTCGGGAGCTGAAATGTTTTCCCTTTAAAAAAAAAGAAAATGGAAAAATACTACAAAACAAAATTCATTAAATTATAGTGTATGCCTATGTGCCTTGTTTCTGGTATTTCTGCAGTCTTGTATAAGCATTTCTATGGTGGCAGTCACAGAGTACGGTCTGTTTGTTGTATCATCACCCAGTGACAGTATGAGGCAGATTTACTAAGAGCCGAATTTTCGAAGTAAAAAAACCACGAAATGTGACCCTCAAAGTTTTTTTAAAAGGCTTTTTCGATCAAAAATGAACCTATTTTGATTGAATAGGTCCATTTTCGATCGAATAAAAATTGTTTAAATCATTCAATTGATCCTCTAAATTGAACAATTCGAACAATTTTTCGCAAAATCCTTCGAATTCTTGGAACTTAGAGAAATTTTCAGGACAGGTTCTATGAGGTGCCCCATGGGCTAAAATTGCAATTCGGCAGCTTTAGTGTGGTGAAGTGTCGAAGTCGAAGGATTTTAAAGGGCCAGTAGTTGATAGTTGAAGTAACCCAAAATTACTTTGTAATTCAATTTTTTGCTTCAAATATTCACTTTGACCATTAGTAAATGTGCCCTTACATCTCACCTGGGACTGCCTGAAAGGAATTGTTCACCTTTAAATTTCGAAAGTAATTTTTGGGTACTTCGGCAATCGAATAGGCCAACATTCGATTCGAATTGAAAAAAATTCGATTCAAATTGAAAAATTCCACCATTCTGTCTTCTTAAAAAAATTTAACTGGACCCTTCACCACCTTAAACCTGCCAAATGTTTTAGCCTATGGGGGGGGGCCCTTTAACCTTTAAGGAGTGTTTTTGAAAATTTTTGAGATTCTAATTTTTTTGGGGAAAATCATTCTAAAACTGACATATTCGATCAAAAATGGGCCGTTTTTCGATCTAAAAAATGATGGTCGAATTTTGAAGTTTTTTAACTTAGAAATTTGAAGAAGAACGTCTTTTGTTAGGAGTTTTGCCCATTTGTTTTTCGATAAAACGTTTAATTTGCAAATATCTATAGTGCTCTCTACAAGGGATAGAGAGTTTCTGTCTCAAGTCTTCCCAAGTTAGTATGCTACCATGGTTTTAATTTTTTATTATGTGTAGTTTATAATTTCAGCATTCTGGTTGCTAGTGTACAAATTATAACCATTCATTGATTTGAAGGAGAGACTGGAATATGAATAGGAGAGACCTGATTAGAGAGATGCCTTACAGAGCATTTGTTTTTTTAGATGGGGTCAATGATGCCCATTTGAAAGCTGGAAAGGTTCGGAAGAAGAAAGCAAATAATTCAAAAACTATAAGAATAAGAAAAGACCAATTGAAAAGTTGCTTAGAATTACCCATTCTATAAGATACTAAAAGATAACTTAAAGGTCAACCACCCCTTTAATACAGACATCCGAATTAAATACACTCTACCCAGTCACCCACAATAATTTGCACCTGAATCCTTACTTATGCTCTCCCATGAAATACATAGAAAAATCACCTGAAATCCTTGTAAGCAGCCTAAGACGGCACATGATCGGTGGTGGAGCAAGGACTGGGGCTAAATTTGGGTTGGATCAAGGGCATGACAGACAAAACAAGATTCACCTGAATCATTTCCGACCAGGTTGGCATTATTTTTAGCCTATGATTAAGTGCTGGATGAGCATGAAATGTGTCAGGCTAAATTGTATGGGCTTAGTATGTATTTTAATGAATGTTTATTAAAGTAAATAAGCCTTTAATGTAAAATTTTGCAAGAGTTAAATGAAATGTGTAGTTTACCCGTTTTTGTCACTGTTGGTTCTCTAAGCACAATCAAAATCATGTATTTGATTTATTCTTTTGTTGGTCTTTAAATAGAAAAATTGCATCTTGGTTTTGTTGGGCATCATTTCTAGGCATCCATCTTGGTTTTTGACATGTTTTAGATATTTAAGGTCTGTAAATGCAGTGTGCACTGCCCCAAGTATAATTCTTTCTTAGATCCTGCCTAAGCCTAGGACTAGCAAATAATTTAAACATAAAATTAAACCCAATAGGCTGGTTTTGCTACCGAAGGAGTATTTATATCTTAGATTGAATAACGTACAAGGTATGGTTTTATTATTGCTGAAAAAAAGAAAATAATTTTAAAAAGTTAGGATTATGTGGATAAAATAGTATCTATGGGGCCTATTCATTAAACCCCAAATTTACCTACCCCAAAGCTGCTAAAAATCTGAATCTGAAAATACTCCATCTCAAACCTGTCAAGCTCATGTAGAAGCCACTGGTAGATGCCAGAAGATGATGAAGATGATTCTTGACATTGTGATCTGTGCTGGTTTTTGTTCGACAATCCAATAAATACAAGTTTTCATGGCAAGAATTTGATAAAGTCAGAGCTTTCTGGATAATGGGCTTCCAGATAATGGATCCCATCCCATTTTTTTCTCTGCTTGTAAAAGAGGCTGTCTACTACCACTATTGGCATTCCTGTTGGGTTCCACCAAATTGACAAGGGCTCATGGTTTCAAGTTGATTTTCTATAAAATTTAGAAAGGTTGAAAAGGTTTTCTTGAAAATCAGAGGGATATTGAAGTAGTTGTAGATGTAATAATGGAAATGTAGCAAAATGCTACTCACACCCCATTATCTCTATTATATCAAGTAGAAAATATCAATGACTAGTGATGCGCGAATCTATCCCGTTTCGCTTCGCCGAAAAATTAGCGAATTTCCAGCCAAATTTGCGAATTGGCAAAAAATTCACAAAATGAGTTTGTCACATTTTTGACGTGTGTCACATCGATTTTGACGCACGTTGCGCCATTTACAACGAGGGTCACGTCGTTTTTGAGGCGCATCGCGTCATTTTCGACGTGCGACTCATTTTTATTTTTTTTTAACGGCAGCAAATTTTTGTCAGGTGAATTTTTTGCTGGTGTTATGCGAATCGCGGGAGTTCACCTCGAATTTGCGTCTGGCGAATATATTCGCCCATCACTATCAATGTCACTACCCAAAATAAGTTCTTCATACTCCCATAGATCAAGGAACAGTACACTGGGTAAAATATAGAATTCTAATATTCAATATTTGGTGCTTTGACTCCTGATATATGAACCTCAATAAGTTTACTTTTTGTCATGTGATAATGAAAGTAATAAAATTAAAAAGGCCGAAGCTTCAAAATATTTGACCAATCCAAACATCAAAGGCAACAATGCCAGAGTCCCCAGTTATAAACTAAGAATGTTTCATGAGATCAGTACAATCCATAATAACATTGTTTTATTGTGTTCAGAAACACAGCAAAACCTTTATAAAATGCTCACCCAGGACGTCTGCAATTTCACCTGTAAAGCAGCTCATAAAAAGTAATGAAATCTTGTGATTTCTAGCGGCTGCTGAATACAGTCAGGTAAGCTGATTAAGCCGACTTGGTTTGGTTTGAGTCCAGCCACATTTTTTATCAGATGATTAGTGCCCAAGTCACACCTTTAATTTAACCTTTGTGATATGAATAATGCAGCTGAAATCCAAGAAATCGGAAATGTGAATAGAAATTGTTGCAATTTTTTTTAACTTTCAGCAGCAATAAGTTTGCCACACGAATGCGGCCTGAAGATTCTCGCCGTGTGTTATAGGAAAGAAATATGTTGTGTGTTCACCCAGTACCATGTTTGTATGGAAAGAACCCAGAGCCAGGTGGCTCCTATAAAAATGCACCTTCTAAAACATTTTCCCATAAAGTAAACTTAACATGTCTAGACAGAGTTTAAAGGAACAGTTTCATGACAGGGCTTTTATTTGCATTTGTAAATCTTGCGGAGCAAGTTTGAATTAAATGTGTTTAAAAATGTGAAAAAAGCAGTTATTTTAAAAAAAAAAAACATACAAAGTAAATGTACATATAGGTAAGGGATCCATTATCCAGATACCCGTTATCCAGACAGCTCCGAATTACAAGAAAGGCCCTTCCCATAAACTCGGTTTTAATCACATAATTCAAAGTTTTAAAATGATTACCATTTTCTATGTCATAATAAAACAGAACTTTGATCTTCACCCTAGCTAAGATATAACTAATCCTTATTCACGTTAAAAAATCCTATTGGGCTTAATTCATATTTACATGATTTTTTAGTAGCCTTAAGGAATATCTAAATTACAAAAATATCCCTTACCTTAAATTGTTACTTACAATTTACCTCATAGCCCGTAACTGGAAGAAAACAGAACCTCCTACAGGTAATGAACTAAAGGTACCTATTCAGGATATCAGGTGGATGGAGTATCTAGCAGCATTACATTGTTCCCAGCTTTCGAACTTTGATAAAGTATGGTCACTTATTGAACTCTACATCTAACTAGAATCCTT
>CM044431.1:224285382-224295921 GCA_024363595.1 Xenopus borealis | reverse complement strand
AGTTTTCATGGTCTGTGCTGGGTTTAACCCGAAACTCTTTAGCCCAAGACTTTTTCTGTGTTTTCTGGGCAAAAACTCAAAAAGCCCAAAAAATGCAAGCAATTCTGGAAAAAGCCCGAAAGATTTGCACAATTCTCGTTTTCTCCATTCTTATTGAATTTATAAATAAGCTAAAATCAAGCATGGGAGTTTTTTAAAATAAAATATGAGATAAATACGGCTTTTAGTAAATAACCCCCTTAATTCCAGTAGGAGGCTGGCATAATAAAATGGACCATTGCAGAAGAAATGATGCAGATAAAATTAGTTTTACAGTAGATAAAGAAAACATTTCCCAAACACAAGCCTTACATGTTTCATGCCTTGGAGGGCTAAAAAGATACAGAACCTGTCACCGTATGTCAACCTTAAAACACCAGTCATCTATCACTATCGGGTAGTCAGTAGTTTATATAAATCACAAAGTGTTATATTAATGATGCCCCCACCAGGGGGCTTTTCAAGGCACATAATTTTAAGTTTTATTAAACATTAAAAATAAAAGTGTGATGAGCCAAATGCAACAATATTGGGAGGCGTGTACTTAAAGGACAAGGGAACCTGATTTCACTGGAGTGTGCCAATACATAAGGCAACCATCTGTGAATTCAGTGACTAGGCTGATGCTCCTTTAAGGAAAAAAATGCAACAGCCCAAAGTAGTTTCTTTTACAACATGGTTCCTGCATCTTACCATTCCTAGTCATCCCACAGTTTAATTTAAAGGGTAATTTATGAACACAGGTGCGATATATAGGATGCAGCCATATTTTCTACATAATAGCGCCCATGAAGGGGCGTTACTCTTGGTGCAGTTGCATCCATTGCATCAAAAGACATGCAAATATACTTGCATTTTTATTTGAATTGTATACAACTGCAATGAAAAATAGAATTGGATTAATTAAGGTGCTCAGTATCTTTGGGTGTGTCTGTTGCACGTATTGATGCAGTCGGCGGGGGGAACCCTGGAGTCAACCCATCTTTGAGGAGGTGGTAGCCTCAGCTTTCTCTTTGGGGCAAATGTGAGCGGTTTTGAAGAGGCAGGACAGACACAATGGTGCAAGGCTTACGGGGCATATTTATCAAGGTTTGAATTTCGAAGAGCAAAAACTTTGAATTCAAAAAGAGCAACCAATTTTTTTTCAATCGAACGGGTCCATTTTCGATCGAATAGTGCATTTGATTCAAAGTTTTTCCCAAAAAAAAACCCCAATTGACTCCATACAGGTTCTAGGAGGTCCCCTCATAGGCTAAAACAGCAATTTAGCAGGTTTTAGATGGTGAACGGTCGATTTTTTAAAGAGACAGTACAAGATAAATTTTGAAATTTGAATATTCAATTTTTTTGCAAATTCAAATGAAATTTGGACTATTCCCAAGTCAAAGTACACAAAGATACCTTGAAATTCGAATTTTTTAAATTCAACTTTTCATTTCGACCCTTGATAAATCTGCCCCTAAGTGTAGGGAAGTGCAAGGAGCTTCTTTGGACAGAAATACCTTCAATGAAAGCCATCAATGCTTGCAGCAACTGCATACATTTTTGCATGCCCACAACTGCAGTTTTGGTCACAAATGATCCTTTTGAACTACATTGGCAGTAGTAGTTTGCAAGTTTAGTTTAGTTTCTGTACTGCATATGCCCAAGTCTAAGCCTGAGAAAGGATGCCTTGAAAAGCCTGTTTAGATGTTGGTGTGGTGCAGCAATAGAATCTTCTCCAGGCTGGTGTGTTTTTTTCTTAAAAGCAGCACCAGCCCAAGCATGAAACCTAACATGTTAGCACCCCAGCAAATTCAGAATTCCTTCAGCACATCCTTCATCACATCCAGATGCCCTTCAACACATGACTCTGAGGTCATGGTTAATAAATTGGGCCTAATGCCTGTGTTTGGGTTTTGTATTTGAAAGAAAGTCAGACCTGGACTTGCCAGAGAAGCTTATGGCAACCTACAGAGCAATTCAAAGGGAATCTTACTTCAGATTTTAAAAATGATTTATTAAATGGTTCATCATTGTAGAGTTTAAGGAGCAAATTGACAATCTGGGTTTCAGATGGAATTTGGTGAAGATAAATTAAGGATTATATATTTGGGTTTACAAATTGCTTGTTATCTTTTTGCTCTAGCAATGCATCTAGCAATGCCAGTCAGAAGTAGAATTGACAAGAAAGCATAAGATTTTTCTTCTTCATAAACAATGACAAGGTCTCATCGTGAACATTTATAATGCAAAGCCATATCTGTGCTACCCATGAATGGGACCCTGTTATTATCTCCTGTATCCGATCATGCATTAGTTACAGGGCCCTCTGTTTACTCCAAAATATTGTAATTCTTCATGATATTTTTGGTGATAAGATTACCTTTGTGGTCCAGTTGACAAAGTCATATAGGCTTGAGGACTTTAGCTGGTGCAGGCTGGACCTCCTATAGAGAGTGAGAACTTGAGAATAGGTAAAGAACCACTCAAGTGGAGGAGCACTTCAGGCAAGCTGTGGTAAAATGCAATGGTAATGATGCATGCAAGATTGTAACTCTCCAGTGCTTGGGCATTTGTACATTAATCACCAAACAGAACAAATATACAAAACAAGGTGCATGGCAAGAGAAGGCCAACTCACAGTACAGAAACATGCTTCTGCCACTAGGACTCTGCCAAAAAAGAACATCCTAATGTCATTGGGATTATAATGATCCGGTCTGTGATTTTTCTTAATATCTAATTCATCTTCAGTTTGAATGGTAACATGCACCGATGTCCCAAAAATCCCCAGAGTGGCTCATTATTACCCTAATGATATTTGGGTTAGTTGACATCTCTGGGATTAGAGTTAGTTGACATCTCTGAGAATATAGAACAATTTATCAAAGTCAGCCAAGCAGACACTGTGGGATGTTTGCAGTCCGCAAGTGCTGAATTCCATACTGTATAGATCCTTCTCTTGTAGTGCATTGAGCAGTGTCTTGCAGACTTGGACTGAACATGAACTAGACTTAGATCTGGGGAAATTCAGCTATCCTATCCAAGATGCTCCTGTAAGCCTAGCTTGAAAGACAAGCACAGGGAGATTTGTGTAAATATTTATTTGGCATTGCATATATGGTTTGAATTGCTATTTGAACAGCATGGGAGTTATGTAATAAAAGGTACTAACTTTGCCCAGGAGCAGTTACCCATTGCAACAATTCAGCAGGTAGCATTTACTGGTCAGCTGTTTAAAAGCAAACATTTTATTGGTTTCTATAGATTACTGCTCCTGTGCATAAGTAGTGCCTTTCATTACATATAGTGGCATATCTGTAACAAGCTAATGGAAACCTTTTGTTTGTAGTTTTTTGTCTTTATATTATTTTTCTGTAAAAACCACCCTATGTAGATTAACCTAGAAGTGAAAAAATCAATAGGTGTGAAAAGAAAAGCATTTAAAAATGACAGAAGGTTCAGAAACATATAAATACTATAATAGCAATTAAAGGCAAATATAGAAAATAAGGAACTAGTTGATTCACAGGCACAGACTAAACCCCAAAATATATTAAATATATCAGTATTAGCAAGAGTTGCAAGTGTGGTGTTTCATCTCTATGGAATAGGAATTGTTATCAGGCCACTGTGCCAATGAGGTGAGTTTAAAATCTCAGCTCAGGTGGCTGTGTCGAAAAGGTTACCAGCGGTGGCAAAAAAGCTGTTCCTGGTACTTTTAAAAGGAGAAGAAAAGGCTAAACTAAGTAAGATTTATCTGAAAGGCCTATATCGAATAAAACGGCTTCAGCAGCTTTCCTTCTCCTTTAAGGGAAGCCAAAGTGATACGAGGGCATTCCCACCTGTGAATTCTTGCCGGCGGGAGGGTATTTAGGGGAGATTAGTTGCCTGACAAAAAGGCAAGTTGTCTCTGGACAACTAGTCTCCCCCAGTAGCAGCTGATGCCACTGCCCTAAGAGCCACATTTCTGTTTTTTTGAGCTAGAAATTCAGCTTTGCTAGTGTGAGAGAGTGCAATTTCCCTGTCCTCACTAGTAATGCAGCCTCGCCGACATTGTAGCCGCCTCATTTAGCTACTGCCTCAGAAATGCCCCTGATTGTTATGGTTTAATACAACGTATTCCAAGGATGTCTTGTAAATTTACATCATGTAGTAGTAATGCATTTTGGTAGTTATCTGGGTTTTTGTTTTGTCCCTGTTAAGTTCTAAGTAGTCATAGAGAAGTCCTAAATGCATACTCTGCTAAATACTTCAGTGCCTCTGCTCCAGCCCCTGAAATAGATACATTCATAGTAGAGTCAAATGCTATTGTGTTTATTGCTTGCAGGATTAATGGGGCAGTACAGGTATTTAGATTTGTTTTATCAAATATAGATGACACAGTTAAAAATCTGAACCTTTGTGTCATCTGTTTCACTGATCTGTATTTTTTTATTTGGGTTTTATTTAAATTTGTTTGTACCACTGGCCAAAAGGAATGCCTAGAAATCAATTTTACGAGAATATGTCATAATTTACAAGCAGCTATACATACAGTATACATTAATGTAGCATGATCAGTGACTTAAAATGTTATTTGTTTGTCCCTTTATGTACTGCTTTATAATTATTGCACTGATGGTTCTGACACTTTACACAATGTAACAAAAGCTCTCCTCCAACTTTCCCTACAATTTCTTCATGATTCTTCACAGGTCTATCGATCGACTGGGTTTTTCTACATTTCTTCATTGGCAAGAAAAACAGTCCTATGAATGAAAAAGAATCAACAGACGCTACTTTCAAATACTGCCAGTGTAATTACAAATAACATTACTAACATTAAAACAGTTTAAAAGAATGACATTTTATTTGTCAATATTTGGGTTACATCAGGTTATTAGAAATAGACTAGATGTTCATGTGGCTTACACTATGAAACAGCATCGAAACAGGAAAGGATCCTGGTCATAAAGGGATGAACTGTATCAATAACAGTTGGTACATGTAGGTTGAAAGCCTGCATAATGCAAGACTGATCACACAGGCTATCAAGGTGCAGCTGATCCGGCGCAAACATAAGGAAACTACAGAAACCTCTACAAGTCAGCATAACAGGGTTTAGAGGCTTGCTTGGCCTGAGACATACAAGACCCAGACTACAGTAGTGTAGAATGAAAGATTAAGTTTTTGGGTCATCACAGTGAGTTTTTATAGTTTATTGTCCAGGCAAAAGAATCAGTTCTCAGTTTGGAAACTCAACAGTAAAGCACAGAGGAGGTAGAGTTATGTATAGGAATTTTTCACTGGATCTAAAGTTGCGGACCTGTATAGAAGAACTGGTATTCTAAATGAAAGACATTCTTCGACTCCATGCCAAACCCTTTGGTATACAACAAAGCTCTGTCACAATGACTTGAAAAATGAAGATGAAAGTGAGGACATTGACTTAGTGTTGGACTGGGCTAGAGGGGCACTGGGAGAAAACTCTTTGGGTCTCCCACCCCAGATCCACAGCTGGCCCTGCAGTGAGATTAGATCTCGGCAGCTACAGGCAGGCAACGGCAAGAAAGAAGAAATACATGATGCAGCTCCGAAGTACGTGTTGGGAAGGTGGGTGGACTCTCTTTGCTGTGGGGGCTTCAGTGGTGGACCCTCAAAGTGGCAGCCCTGGACATCCCAGTCCCACATTGCATTGCCTGCCTTGTCATCTGACCTTAATGCTCAACATTTCTGTTACTGAGAATGAAGGTTTACTCTATGTTATTGAAATACCTGCAGCAAAGACCGTAGACGTGTCAATAAAGACTTTCTTGACTTTATTTTACGTCCATAAACAGGACAGCCAGGGAGCAAGAGCAACACGAGCAATAACATATTAAGACTGAGGCTGCGCAAAATGAATTGTCAGTAAAATTAGCTCCCCAAGCTATTTTGGTTAGGTCCCCATTATTCCCTATTATAAAGTCATTGTTATGATCCAATAGTAATCAAATAAGGTTCATATGTAACTATAAAAATTTCACTAGGTCATGATGCTGGCTTAACTTTGGTCTCCTGAGAAAAAAGTTAATACCCTCTATAAATAATGCAGGGTAAGGTCAGGATTGAATGGAATCCAAAAAGAAAACAGTAGGTGGTTTACTATATTTTATTGAGTGCTTGCTGCAGTTCTTGCCTGGCAATTCCATTAGCCATATATGTAGCTTACAATATGCATGTTAAAGGCAAATTCAAGTTTAATTTTGTCAAGTATTTATCTTCAAAGTCGAGAAAGAAATAAAATCTGTGTTTTCTTGATAGAGGTTGACATTTAGTTTAAAAAATCCATAAACATAAATTGATAAAACTGACCCTAGTGTGTGTGTGAATGTTTTAAGGACCTTAGATTGTAAGCTCCACTGGGGTAGGCACTGATATGAATGATGTATAATTAAGTGCATAAAAACATTTGCACCAGTAATATATAATTAATATAATATATAGTATCATTAATAATCTGATTGAATTCCAAGTTAACTTGGCTTTGATGCTAGTTGGTATTTTGCCAAAGTTTCTTAAGTTGTCTAAATCCAAAAATTTAACAAAATATATAATATAAACCTATATACACATATTTTATTGTCATTTAAATGCCCCGGGGGCTAGTCTTTGATGGCCTTCTCTTCTTTCCTCCTTTTTTTTCTGCCGAGTACTTAAATACACAGACACTTAGCCATGATTTCAAAAACTTCTTTCATCCGACAACAAGAGCAACACAAATATCTTGAAAAAAACTATCCTTTCTTTAATGCTTGATTACCATTGGTTTCATAAGAAAATAACTTCATAAACTAAGGGGTTACCATGGTGATTGCTATGGAAACATAAAATAGCAGAAGCACTCAGCCTCGCTGGAGAGGACCTGCATGGGCTTGAGATCGAGTTCTTTGAGTTGGTTGCTTTAGGAGAGAATAAGCCCAGATACTCATGTTATTTCACATTACAGAGAAATAAGAAAAGTATCTCTAAATGTTAAGTAATACCTGAAGTTTGCCCTTTTTTACTGTTTAAAATAACACTATTATTATTATTATTATTATCATTCATTGGATTCTAAGGTTTTCTAAAATCATAAGGTTTTTGGGCAGATCTATAAAGGGGGTATGCACTTTGCATGCTGTGCAAAGTGCATACAACAGGTTTAATGTCCATCCATATATGAACAATAATTTGTACCTTAAACTGTAGACTTTAAATATGTCAGGGTTCCAAGTTGGTTCAGCTCCATATTAAAGAACCAGCCAAATCTGAAAAGTGCTGAGCAACAGATTATATCAAATTAAGTGGCATATTAAAGAATCTTATCAAACTGGTATATATATTTAAGTAAATATTGTCCTTTTATATCTCTTGCCTTGAACCACCATTTCATGATGGTCTGTGTGCTGCCTCAGAGATCACCTGACCAGAAATATTTCAACTCTAACTGTAACAGGAAGAGATCAAATGACCAGAAATACTGAAGCCATAACTGTAACAGGAAGAGATCACCTGACCAGAAATATTTCAACTCTAACTGTAACAGGAAGAGATCACCTGACCAGAAATACTGAAGCCATAACTGTAACAGGAAGAGATCACCTGACCAGAAATACTGCAGCTCTAACTGTAACAGGAAGAGACCACCTGACCAGAAATATTGCAGCTCTAACTGTAACAGGAAGAGATCACCTGACCAGAAATACTGAAGCCCTAACTGTAACAGGAAGAGATCACCTGAACAGAAATACTGCAGTTCTAACTGTAACAGGAAGATGTGTGGGAAGAAAAAGACACAACTCATTGGCTCAAGTGATATAATGTATAGTTTGTCTGCTTTGTTAGAGTGCACCCTGAATTGTAGGATCCCTGGGGGCGGCCCTTATTTTTTAAAATGTCAGTCTTCTATTTATGATTACCCAATGGCCCATACTACTAAAAAAGTATTATTATGAACATAGTCTATTTACATAAAGCAGGGTTTTACATATGAGCTGTTTTATGCAATATATTCTTACAGAGACCTACAAAGTTTGAGGAGTATAGTTTTCCTTTAAGCAGTTATTTTGCAGGAATTTCTGGGGTTTTACTACTCTATTAATGTTTAAATAAATGTTGGTATTGGAGACCTAACCTCTATAAAAGCTATGACTGGGTAGGATTGACCTACTATTTAGGGTTTGATAAAACTATGGTGGGGGACTGAAGTACATGACTGAGTGCACAATAGCTATCTAACTCTCACAACATTGGTTGCCACATTTAAAACTACAATCTGATCAAGCAAACAGAGTGTGCATTAGAGTCAATAGGTGTATGTTTTATGCAAAATGAATAAGAACTGGGGGTAATTTATCAATATGGTGCAAATCCGCCCATTGTCAGTAACCCATGGCAACCCATCATTTATTTAATTATTTAATGAATTGTTATACCTGCACCTTGCTGAAATAAGCCCAGTGTTGCTAAATGAGCCCTAATCCTTTTTTTTTTTTCACGCTAAATTCATTGAAGTAAACATATTTTTTTCCCACCACGAAAAAATTGCAGTTTTTATCAAGACACATTGATTTGCAAACATTTTCCCCACTAGAGAAAAAGCTGATTTTGTCATGAATCTTTTTCAGCTCCTTGAGATGAAATGTCTGTTCCATAGACTCCTTTTTATTCAATAAACCCCAAATTTTAATTTCATTTTTCTCTGTAATAATAAAACAGTAGCTTGTAATTAAACCCAACTAATATACAATTAATCGTTATTGGATCCTATTGGGTTTATTTAATGTTTAAATGAAGTGGCAAATTACAGAAAGATCCATTATCCAGAAAACACCAGGTCCCAATAATTCTGAATAAAAGGTCCCATACCTTTCATTTATAAAATAGCAGATTTTAGGGATGTGTCAGCATCTGTAGAATGGTTCTAACTTTCCTCTGGATCAGCTAGAAAGGAAGTTGGATTTATTGAGCAGAAGGTTGAACTTGAAGGATGTGTGTATTTTTTCAACCTCAACTGGTGTGTAAAACATATTTGCTCTGTAAAAATAGAGTTTACAGACAATTATGATTCCCATTTGTGTATATTTTGGGTGTGTAATTCTATACATATGCACTTTACGTGCACTTTACAAAATACTCCATTGAAAATAAATCCTTGTGTTGACTAAACCAAATAGCATATTGTGTTCCCATGAGCAGAAATTTCCATATATTTTGGCACTCGCACTGGATTAAATGTCTAACAATTTCTTTGACAGATGGGAATATTAATGTTAATTTGTTTGCCCACATCATATTAATATCCAAACAAGGGAATGATCTGAATGACCCGAATGGCTGCAAAAAAAAACGATTTGCCTAATGAGAACTGATATAAGCTGTTTCATGGCATCCTCTCTATCAAATTAAATGCTTGCCTCCCAAACTTGATTGATCCAGATCAGGAAGGCTAGAAAGGCACAAAAGGAAGCTACAGATGGCAAGCATAGGTTTAATGATCAATTTAATACGGAAAATCTATCAATCTGAACAACTGCTATTGTCCTGATCTCTAGTTGCCAGAAAACATTTGGGAAACAGAAGAAGCAGATTAGTTGCTAAGACTCCATGCTCTGACTGCACCTCCATCAGAGACCAAGGGCGAAGTGACAAGGACTTTGAGCTGGAGAAGAACAAATTAAAGGGGATCTAAACATTTAAAACAAAATTGATGTAAACCCTGAATGCTCCTCCAGGCAGTTTTCCAATTGACATGAATTTTCTCTTTTTAGTGGTTTTTGAGCTATTATATTGCTAACATCAGGATATTTAGCTCCACAGATTACTTTGAAGGTATCCAAAGGTTTTTAATTCTGTAATTCAAGTGAAAAATATTTTTCTTCTTATAGAGGTGGTTCACCTTTAAGTTAAGTTTTAATATGTTATAGAATTGCTAATTATGAGCAATTTTTAAATTAGTATTCATTTTTTATAGTTTTTTTTAATTATTTGACTTCTTCTTCTGACTCTTTCCAGCTTTCAAATGGGAGGTCACTGACCCCATCTAAAAACAAATACTCTGTAAGGCTACATCTTTATTGTTATTGTTACTTTTTATTCTTCTTCTTTCTATTAAGAGCACTCCTATTCATATTCCAGTCTCTTATTCATATCACTGCATGGTTGCCAGGGTAAGTTTGACCCTAGTGCCCAGATTGCTCAAACTTCAAACTGGAGAATGCTGAAAAAAACACAAAAAAATTGAAAATGGAAACCAGTCACAAATTGTCTAAACATATCACTCTCTGCATCATATTAAAAGTTAATATACAGGCAACCCCTTTAATCAATAGAATATCTATAGGAAAGCTTGAATCAGGAAAAATTGATCCTGAAAGCAGACAAAAACCTCCATCCCAATGAAAATTACATTGGTCAATCAATTTTTACAATTTTGACAGTATAAAAAAATAAAATACCTTGAATGCTGAAAAATAACCAACCATTGATTATTACACACGAATACCAGGATTTCAA
>CM044431.1:224257433-224273042 GCA_024363595.1 Xenopus borealis | reverse complement strand
CCATGAAATACAATTTTCTAAATGAATCAATAGTGATTCGAATGTGCTTCACTATGGTGTGATTTTAGTGGAAGTTCAGGGTTGAATTTGTAAAGCATCCACCTATTAGTTTCCACAGTATTCTCAGACGTCTTCACCAACATGAAAGTTCAAAGACCCCAGTGCTATTCCAGTGCTATTTTTTTCAATTTCCAAGTTTCATGTTCACTGAGCATAACAAAATCTTGTTGTTTGAGATATGTCAATACATTTTTAAACCTTTTGTCTAATGCCTGCAGAGTGTGTTTGCTGAATCCTTTTTTCTAAATCTATCTATTTGCATATATCTACAGTATGCATGTTTTTACATCTGGATGTCTCTATGACATCTGGAGACTCCAGGAAATTTTCAAAGTCAGGTCATTACTCTAGAGGGACAATTTAGTAATATTAAAAAACATTTCCTGAATCAAACATTGTATCATTAAAAATCATGTATTTAACTAATTACTCTAAACTACAACAAGATTGACATTTGCATTTAAAAATTATGAAAAACTCTAAAACAGAACTTTGTTCTCAAAAACCTGATGAGGACATGTACAAGTCAATTGGAACTGTCCTTCTCCAATTCTTAAATCTTTCTTTACTTTGAGATTTCAGATTTTGTTTTTCTTTGTAACCATCCGAAATTCTTTTGAGAATTAGAATTCATTTTTTTGTATTCAAAAAATTACATTTGTATTTGTTTGTGTTTTTTATATTTGGATCTATTAATAAATAAGTAGACATTTGTTCTATTTTCTATCTCAGTTTATTTGCGGCTGAAACCTCTAAAACTACACCAATTGTGTTGCCTATAGACACAATTGCGAATTTTTCTCTGTTTCGCTATTTTTTTCATTAGTTTTGTGAATTTTCCACTCATTACTAGTGACTTAACTCCATATAAACTGAGTACTTATCTATCTTCACTACAGGTTTCTTGACATTTACAGGTCTATTCACTTGTTGTTAAGGTGTCCCTGGGCACACAATGATGTGCATGTATCTATGCCTGAAGCCTGGCCATACTGTAAAAAGCCTGTCAAGTAGGCACCAATATACAATAGACAGAAAGTGTTTTACTTTAGTTTTTCAATATATGTTTATTAATTACTATTAATTAGATGGTACACCAATACCTAAAACCAATGCCCATTTGGATCTAACTAAATAAACTAGAGGAATTGTAAATGACAAAATACCATGAACTGGATTCAATGTTTATTTCTTAAGGGAAAACTAATGGGACAATTAAATAAAATCCCTGTCTTGATTTTCCCTCAACTATAAAGAAAGCAAAAACTTATTTGGTCACAATTCTTTTAAATTCTTTTTTAAGTTTTCTTAAATCAAGTCAAAATATCTTGAAATTTTTAATGACAAAATCTGGAAGCTAAAACCTGGCAACTTAGAGGTGTATTTTCAACATTTTTAAATAACGTAAATTTTGAAAAATGAAAGGAACAATGTGATAGTTTAGGAGAGATTTTGCTTGCAAATAAACATGGCTGGGTTTTATGCAAGTCCATTTTTAAAAAAAAGATATGATTACTGCAGAAATTTTTTCTAGGTTTTTTTAAAAAATTTAGTTAGCAAATTCATAAATCACCCTCTAAGCATTCTATTTATTCAAAATGCTAAATCCTACTTCCTCTGTTTATTCCATCTAAATCTTATTCTAGGTGAGGGCAAAGAAATTTTATTGCAAAGTGTTTCAGAGCTGCTGCTTCAGTTTTGCAATTTATGTCTCGTTTATGACCATGAATTAATATACAAGAATGATTAAACCAGAAAGTTGACAGAATGAAGAATTATTACAGTCCTTCAGTTTTTTAATGTTACATTTGTTTCCACTAATAAACAGTAAATATGTTTATTTGCCTTAATATCATCATGATTTGCTGAACATTTTACCCCTATTTTAAAATATATGATTTCATAATTAAGGTAATTGACTTATTTTTCTTGGCTTACATGTTGCTTAATAATTATATTTATTATTACCATCCAAAATAAACTTTAATCTCCAGCTTCAATTCTTAATTAATAAACATTTATTAGAAACCATTTGTATTTTAAAAATGAAAAGCTCCAGATTTTAGCACCCAGTTGTATGTACAAAAATTATATATAAATGGGGAGGGAGAAATAATAAATTAGCATGCACGTATCTTTATAGGAAATGTGTATTGTATGAAGACCAGAACAATCAACCAGTACAAATTAATTGTATTTTTGTTTATGGTCTTTATGGATAATAGGATTTGTAGTTCTAAAGCTATACTGAATAAGCTGATTCATTCACATTTACATCCAATAAAATTCAAGTGCTTTAAGGATCAAATATAACCAACAGATTATTTAAGCAATGATTTATTTCATGTTTCTTATGATTTTATTATGAACCAATTCAAACTGGGGACTATCACTATAGCTGCAAATAGAATAAGTTCAAATATTAATGGATCTAACAGAGAGCCATCTTTTGCAAATTTAGGGGCAGATTTACTAAGGGTTAAAAAATTCAACCACCAATTATTTAAAAAAATGGACCGTTTTTGGTCCATTTTCGATCGAATAAAAATCATTCAATTCGTTCAATTCTACTATTTGAACAATTTAACCCAAAATATTTTAGATTTTTTTTTTCAAGTCAAATTGAATTTTGGCCTATTTGATAGTCGAAGTACCTAATAATTACTTTGAAATTCTAAATTTTTTATTCAAATTTTCACTTTGACCCTTAGTAAATCGGCCCCATAGTTATGTAAACTGAGGAAATTTGAATTTTTGTAAATTAAAATGTTACTGATCCCACTAAAAGTCCATACTGAAGCAGAGAGGTATCTCATTCTTAGGGCAAACATCTTACACATCAGTTTTTTCATAGACATTTATCAATAGTTGTATAATACCCTATGTTTCCCTTCTGAAGTAACATATTTTCATTTTTGTTGATCCCAACTAATTTGATTGTTGTGACAATTTAAACAACATGATTGACACTCTCCTGCACATTACACCTTATGTAGATTTTTCAACATTCGAATTTTAGATTTTTTTTAAGAAACAAAATGGTTATGCAACAGATGTAAATAAATACTTGCTTTCTGTTATTGTATTTGAAACCACAGTAAATTTCTCAAATCAAAAATATCATGTAACTATCCATTGGTTAGTATTGATCAATATTCAGATATGTATCCTTTTTTATTTTGGATACATGGAAGACATAGTTTTGTGGTGGATTCAGCTCAATATTGAATCACAAAAGTCTGGTCCAAATACTCAGTCAAACCCAACCCTTAATTTCCAAATGTGACAAAATGTTTAAAAATCACATAATCAGTGAACAAACATATTTTACATTCAATTGTCATAACGCAAATCTTGTGAGAATTTAACAATTTGGGCCGTCTGAACTCTTAGGATTTGTCCAAATACGAATCCTTTAAATAGTTAGAAATAGGAACTGAGCCATTTCAACATATATCAAAATATATAAAAAGAAAGTGACCTCTATGAAGAAAGCAATCCCACATTCAAATGTTAAAAAAGTTGGGGAACAACACAAGAATAAAAAATTTCCTGCGAATACCAAATGTGGACTTTGATGGGCTCTTTGGTAGTCCCTTTGTGCACTGGCAGCCTACAGGAGAATCTGTTTGGTAGTATACCTATTTTTGATGCAAATACCACCCGCTTTGAGTCCCCTGGGAGCAACATACGTACAAGGGTTTGGTGAGCAACATGTTGCTGAGGAGCCACTGCAGTCCTTCCGCTATGTTTTTTTCTTCTTCGTGTAGTCTGTCTATAAGTGGCTGATCACCATATAATTGGACAATGTATTAAAACACACAATGTTTGCCCAAGTGCAGTAACCTATAAAAACCGTAAACCAGCAGGCAGTATACACTGGTCACCTATTTAAAAGTAAACCAGACTGATATCCATGTACTTTGGAATTTCAGAATCATATATTTATTTGATTATGACTGCATTTTGGTTGTCCTTTTTATTCTGAAATTATATTAAACCCATCAAGTTGTCTGCAGCTTTTTACTACCTTATAGTGCTTTGATTCCCCAGTCCAGTGGCATAACTATAGAGGAAGCAGACCTGCATCCTCTATAGCTGGGTCATGAGAGGAGGTGAGATGGGAAGTGGGTGGGAGGTTGGGGATTGGAGTGCGCTGGGTCCATCAGAAGATTTATTTACAAGGGGCCCGGCGCACTCTAGTGATGCCACTGCCCCAGTCCTTTCCTCTCATTACTGTCTGTTTCTCCCCTTCTTCTCTTTTGTCTCTCCTGTACACGCAATTATTTTTCTCCGGCTGGTTCTGTTAAGCTGATGCTTATGCTTATCCAGTCTGCCTGCTTTTGGCAATGCACTACACACTCGTAAATGGCAGGACAAGGGCATGTTCAGTATTCCATATGACAGGCTAAAATACTTCTTCATGCTTCCTTGGTATCAGAGTGAGATGACTTGAATTTATATATGAAACGCATCAACTGGCGAGCGCTGGGTTAAAATGTTCTGCAGGATTCATGCTCTTATTCTTATTAATTAGCATGCGTCCACTCCGCCAGATCCAGTGCCCAAACTTCATTTGTTATGTTCAGCCAAATGCATGAATAGCTTTTGAGTAATTATTTCCCTACATCATCTAATACCTCTCTGCACATCAATTAAAATCCCCTTAACAAGGAACTGCATTTTGTTTGAGATCAAATGCCTAGTCCAAAGCTATATCAATCATGTAGAGCTAATTAGAGAGCCTGCTTTATATCATTTGTTTTACTTTATTATTCTATTATACACTTTCTAATGAAACCAATTGAACATTTTTTAAAAATCTTTGTTCAACTAATTTAAGGCTTACAAGCAAGCTACATTACAGAGTCAAGTTTTCTCTTTTATTTTCGCTGCAAAAATAAAAGTCAAGGCAGAACATTTTTGTGCTATAAATACAAACCATGCACAAAAGGATCTGATCAATACTTTACAGCTGCGGTTGTAACAAACAATAAAGTGATTTTCAAACAACTCCGACAATCGTTTCAGAGAAATCCCCACTCAGTGCATAGAAATACAATGAGCATTAAAGGTTTCTGATTCAACAGTTCTTCCAAGAGACATGGGGACAGATATATGATATTAATAATCACTTGATAATGTATGTAAACAAGTGACCCCCAGGGCTGCTATGTCCAGATCCATTTAATATAATATTTTATTAACGGTTGGCATTGATTCTTTGGGCAATTTATATTTTAATTATAAGCAGAGAAAGGCTCAAAGTTGTTTCTTTCTGCTGTTTGTGTTTATTGTGAAGGCAAGCATCAGTGTACTTGGAGACCACTGCTCCCTAGAAAAACATCTTTATGTTAGAGACTTACGTATTCTTATGTACCTTTGATGACATCTTAGCAGCTAGTTCAGAACTAAACACATTGTAATACTTTTAATGCTGAAATCTTCAGTGTGTTTTTAATAAACATGTTCTATGTCACAGAAAAACCAGTAATGTAGAGTGTAGCATACCAATACATTTGTGTCACTTCCATTGATTCTTCATACCCCCATATTATAGGAACATCGAGTAGTAGTGAAGGTTTGACATGTAGTCCAGGGATGCAACAGGATCTGACTTGCTAATAAATTGTGCAAAGCAGCCTTGGAAAACAAAATGATTTCCTTGAGGTTTTTGTAAAAGGTACTGGAGAGGGGCTTAAAAAGACCTCCAGAAGGCATGACTGGATAAAGGGGGTAATGATTTCTTGGGCTTCAAGTGTTCTACATACTGTGTTTGTAAAAAAAAGTTTCAGGACTTTAATCTATGGGTGATTATTCTGATGCACAAATTCATAGATCTGTAGACATGATGTACAACAGGGTCCTTCTTTGTCCTCTTTGAACTAGTGACATGTGAACTCTTTTTGGATACTCTGAGATTTCTGTTTTTATATTGCTGACTGATGTCTCTTATTTTCCCAGTCACCGAACAGCCAGATTTCAAGTTTTCAGGTTCTTCTGTTGCTTGGAGCTTCATTCTGTGACCTGAGTCTATATTAGCCTTATGTCATGGCCAGCAATGGATTTGTAAATCTGTAATCTCTGTACTCACTGCTAGCTGTCTTTGGTTTAGGTAGTCTGTGCATTTCACTGGTATATCTTATGAGTTCTGAGATCCTGCAGTATTAGTGCTATGTCAATGTTATCTATTTAAAGTACTAGGTTTTTCAGGTCTTTCATCCACATCCACATGATTTGTATTTCATAGTCTCACTGAACTCAATGAACTCACTGAAGATTGATGTCTGTAGTTACATAATCATGTTTTATACAGTTTTATATAAGTCCCCCATCAGAGTCTGCCAATAGCATCCACAACTATCTTGGAATTTTGAAAGCAACTTGCAACTCATATATTTTCTTTTTTAGTTATGTCTATTAAACATTGTACTTCCTGAGAATCTTGCTGCTTGTTTATCCTATGTTCTGTCAATTTTAATTTCTCCTAACACTAGGGGTCAAATTTACTATTATTCCCCAAAAAATATTCGATATAACGATCGAATAACGATCATTCAAATTAATCATTTGATCATTCGAATGATTCATACGCTTTGTACGACTTCGAACGTACGAATCCTATTCGATCAGGACTTAGCCTCAGAAGCCTATGGGAGGGTTTTAATTTAAAATTGAATTAATCCTACGATCGGAATTCGATCGCATTCGATTGAACTTCAATCTATTCACGTGAATTTAGTAAATTGGCCCCTAGATCTCTCTTGTAGGGTTAACTTTAAGTCACACCTACCTGAGGCTGGATGGCCTACTTAATGTAGAAGAATTGGTGGCTTCTCAAATCTTCTTTCTTATTCTGCTCAAGATGAATGCAAAACTATGTTCCAAACTTTTAGATGTTAGCTCCACATCATAAAACCATTTATATATTGCTTAAGAATGATCCCTAATGTTTCCTTAGATCTGGTATCTTATCAGTGATATATCTAGGACTAGACCAATGTAATGAGCCCTTTTACCCCAAGCTGACCCTTGCTAAGGACCTTGATTGCTTAAATGAGCAACATTTACTGGTAAAAAGCTTTATGGCACTTACAATGTGTACTAGACTATTTTGCTACACTTATCTATCTTTCAGTGTATTAACTTATTAATTAAGTTAATATTAATATAACAAATGTTTTTAAGGAATGATCTTGTCATTGAGAATGAATCACCCCCTGAAGTGTCTCCTATTGTTTTATTTATCACTGTGTGGAGAAGGTATAATATTGACTACCATTAAGGTTCCATACCAATTGATGAATTTAGAAAAGCAACAGCTCCTTCCTTTGCTACATAAAAGCTAATTTTTCTTCTTGAACAGAGCTGGGAGATTGGCAGACAGTTTTTAGGCTTTTCCAAAAACATGTTAAGGGGATTGTTTGCCAGAGTTCAAATCTCTGATGATCCACTCAGTGCTTCGACTCCTGAACTAATGTCAGCATTCTTCAAGCCAACGATCAAACATTTCTAGCTGTTGCGGCAGAACAAATAGCTGTGAGAATTCGCTGGTAAGTGTTATTTAAAGCCTGGAATCCTGTCAAAGGATGCCACAAAATAATATAATCACTTCTTGAAGTAGACAGCGGTGATTAGAAAGATTATGAATTTATGATGCTGCTGATGGTGATGATGATGATGGTGATAATAATGATGAAAATGCACTCATACAGGGAAAATAAAGCTGCTTTGCCTGAGTGAACTTGTGTACTCCTTCAGTTCTCTAGGTGCCAAGAAGGAAGGAGATTAAATCTAATGTAACACTGCAACTTCTTTATGTAAACCGTAAAGTAAAATATGCAAGCCAATTAGACCCTTAATGGGACTGCACCAGGCAAGCCCATAATGGAAAAGGACTTTGGAGCCCTTGCTGATAACAAACTTGGCTGTAGCAAGCAATGCCAGTCAGCAGCTGGAAGGGCAAATAAAAACATGAATAGTGATGGGCGAATCTACCCAGTTTCGCTTCGCCGAAAAATTTGGTGGAAAAATTCGCGAAATGAGTCGCGGCACGTTTTTGACGCATGTTGCATTGTTTTCGTTGTGTCGTTTTCGTCGCGTCGAAAATGATGCATGACTTGTTTTTTTCGCGAATTTTCGCCAGTGGCGAATAGCGGGAATACGCCGCGAATTCGCCCCTGGCGAATAAATTCGCCCATCACTAAACATGAACTGTGCTAAAAGAGGCATAGATTTGCGGGAGATGTGTGTGTGTGTGGGGGGGGGTTATTCTTACACTTTACAGACTGCTGGTAAGGCCCACATAGAATGGGACATTACTGAATTGTAGAGAGTCCAGAAAAGGTATGCTAAATCTTAGCCATGAGGAAAGACTAGCCAAGTTGTGGTTGCTCACTCTGGAGAAGAGGCACTTAAGAGGGGGATATGATAACTATATATAAATATATAAGGGGATCATAAAATAATCTGTCTGATGCTTTATTTACCAGCAGGTCCTTAAAGCTCACACAAGGGCATCCATGGTCAGAAGGTCAATAGGCAGGAAGGACTGAGCAGCTCCAAGTGGAACTATACAAACTGCGAAGAACACATTTTAATGTAGGTACCTTTAATGAAAGTGGTTTTAGACAAAACACACTGTGAGTATTGCACTTGTGGACATAAGTAAGCCCCAGTTATGTTAGCAATGGCCTCAAAGTAGAAAACTAATACACACCACTATACTATATGATACTGATCCTATTGTTTTGATTTTGATGATACTGTATCTTCCCATTCCTCTTCAGTCCACTTTGTAGGTATGTACTGTATGTAGAATTCTGACTCCAAAGCTGGTAAATATAATGAATGATACAATCTGGGCCCTCTAATTTTGATCAGTCCATCATCCATCTAACACATTTCTGTCATGTAGCCATATAATATCCCATTAGCAACAGAGGCATATTTCCAGCAGCGCAATACGAATTATTAATCCAATCAGGACTTTTGTCTCATATTTGCACACTGATGCTTTCCGTGCAGAACATGATGTCCCATACGATATTCAACAGAGGGGAAAAAAATATATTGATTTCTTTTTCCTGCTTTTTTTTGCCGTATATGATAAATTGCATGACCACCGTCGGGGATAGTATACATCTCTGTCTCCTGTAATGTCATCAGTTCCTATTTATAGTACGTTAAAAAATGCTCAATATTTTCCTTTTTATTGTTTTGCAGCACTAACATTCTTAATAATCAAAAATGTGCTCCATTTGCAGTATGCCCGTGGCGTGTGCAATCAATATTCATTAAACTCACAAGGAACATTGTGGATGCACTCTAATATCTCTACATACATCTCCAAGCCAGGTAAATAACCTATTTTTCAGGAAAATAGGTTACGTGTTCTCTCCAGAGGACACAATTAGCCAACATTAACAGGCCCATATTAAATACAACCTATTTGACTCTCATTCCTTTGCTAATGGTTTTTTTTCTATTTATTTGCTCTTGACCCATTGATGCCTTTGCTTAGGAATAACGCTGCTTAATTTATTTTTATTTTATATATATATATATATATATATATTTTTTTTTTAAATTGTTAAAAAAAAAAGTGTTTTTCAATATTCAAAACCTAGTTTGCACACTCCTCAATGTCTTATTTACCTCTCTAGAATTACAGAGCTCTGTAACCTGTGAGCTTTCAGAAGTGTATATAAAGTATAAACTCAGATCGCTGACTCGACAATATCCTAATGAATTTCATCAATTTTACCAAAGAACAAATACAAAAGTGTATGGGAAATAACAATCCTAAATAATGCACCTGTCTCTGCAACTGGAACAGTAAAATAATATCTTGGTTTTCCTGTTTCTCCAGATGCAATGAAATTGATTTGAACAAGATGCATATTAAAACATATTAAAAGCAAGATTTATGGAAGATACTTCTTTTGTCTGCTTTGGAAAAGAGAGTGGAAATTAAAGGGGAAATGTGCTTGTCACCCCTTTTTTGTCCATAAACCCTCTCTAAAGGGTAGACTCATTCATTCTGAAAAAAGAAAGCAATAATTCGCTCCTCTGTAAAGATTAAAACATCACTTTCATTGGATGAATTAAAAAAACAAAAAGAGTTAGTCATGGCAATTTCTTAGGACAGGTTTCTGGTCCTTAATCATAGGTTCTAATCATAACAATATTTGTACCAGGTATGGGAAAAGGTATCCAGAATGCTGGGCAACTGAGGTTTTCCATATAAGGTGCCTTTCTGTAATTTGGATCTTCATACCTTAAGTCTACTAGAAAATCATGTAAACATTAAATAAACCCAATAGGCTTGTTTTGCTTCCAATAAGGATTAATTATATGGATCGAGTAAATTTTACTGTTTAATTATTACAGAGAAAAATGTTATCATTTTTAAAAATGTGTATTATTTGGATAAGATGGAGGCTATGGGAAATGACCATCCTGTAATTCAGAGATTTCTGGATAATGGGTTTCCAAATAAGGGATCCTATATCTGTAGTAATGTCATTGGCTGTTTCCAACTGGTAACATATAGTCGTTGCTATTTATTTGGATCAGGTGACTTTATGCAAGCCTATGATTAGCATATATACACCAATCGCTTGCCATGCCTTACCTCTTTTGGTGTTTTTAATTTACCCAATAAAATGGAAGTTTTACTTTATACAGTGGTGTGGCTTATTGCGTTCTATTTTGTGAGAAGGTTCTTTGGACTTGCACTTTACAAGCTTGTGTCTTCATAGAGTGGAGGATGTGCACTTGAAGACGTTTTGACACAGTTGGTATGGCTGATGATCTCCATGCTCCATTGTGAAAAAAAAACCTTTTGCAATTAAAATCTACTTTGTTTCACTGGTCAAAGTGGTCTCCAAAAACATCTGAAAATTTGAATTAGATTGTTTTTGAAAGTTTGATCGAACTTCGAATCCTTCACGTGAATTTAGTAAATCTGCCCCTTGGTGTCCACTGTTATTATTGTTATTATTATTATTCTGAGAACTACATCTTTACTAATCACATCTGATTATACACAGGTATGGCTACATTTGATTATTCATTCACTTTTATCCAGTAGCCCAAACAATCAGAACTGCAAGAACTAAGAAGTGCTGTTGCTTCTCTGTAACTACTCATCTATTGATGTACCATGCATCCACTGACATAGTCCATAAACAGATGAAATTTTAAAAATCTGGGCAAATCTGTCCATCTATAAGCACAGCCAAATACACAAGACTAAAGCAAGATGGAGATCCTTTAGCCTGCCACTCATTGCCGCCAGCAAATGAGCAGGTGTATGTCGCAATTTTTGATAAAATTGCAATGGCTTCAATTGTACAGATCTTCACAAATAGATCAACCACATGTCTGTACAGTTTCCCCACATTCTCTCAGTGATGCACTTGCCCATGGGAGATATAATGTGATCAAAAACACTCTTCACTTACTGTTATTTAAAGTCCCAACCTGAGACTCCATGAGACGTCATGAATAATAAATAATGGGATTTATTGTCTCATGTTGCAAAAGCCTCAAAATGAGGATCTGAACTCGAAACAAAAAAAAAACAAATGTTGTGTTCAGCTGCTTTTTAGCTTATTAAAATATTCAATGTTGGACAGAGTTTATATTACATTTATTAACGAAGGACGGTCTTATGCACATTCAAACAACAAGGTTAAACCAAATCCTGAGAAAACAGGAGTGACCGGGATTTAATGTGAATTTGTATAACAAAGGATTATGGCATTGAATCACCTTAGTTCCTTTTAGATTTGTTCAGCCATATGTGATTTATATGCTCTAAGCTGCTATAATGACGAACAATCTTTTTTTATTAACATAGCTAAATATAGAGGATGCTGTAAGACCTTATATAAACTGGAAACAGCACTTGCCAATGTCGGCTTAAACTCAAATCCCTGTTTAACCTTTTTTAAGCCTGATGGATTACTTGAAAAAACTTACATATACACCAGAAATCAGTAAACAGAGTTTATTTCTTTCTGATGAGCCTCCATTAAACGGCTTCTAGGGAAAATACAGATCCTAGAATCCTCAGCCCATGCCCGGCCCCTCTGTATATAACTGGAAATTCCAGTAGGTTTAGAACAAACTTAAAAGCAAGCAGGTTGTGTGATGGGATCAGCAAGATATGGACCCAGTCTTGGATTTACAAATCAATAAATGTATAAATGTATTTAGATTTATAAAGTAAGAGTTGGACTGGGTCACCTACGGCCCAACAAGGGACTTGACATACAAGGTCCATGCTCATGGCAATTACATATACAGGTATGGGATTCATTATCTAGAAACCCATTATCTAGTGCTAGGAAAAGCCTGTTTTCCCTAGAATGACCTGAACCTCTAGTGTTTAAGTCGGGGAAGGAATATCATTGTTATGGACTCTCTAGGAGAGTAAGACAGAGAGGGAAAGAGCAGCTGTGTTCTCCATCAAGGATGTGTATCATGGTGTAGCTTCCCAGGCAGTAAGATTTGCCTACAGTGAAGGGACCACAGTTTATAGGGTGTCAGGCTTTAGGTTTTCCTCCCTGACCACTCCACTGGGTGAGATCCAGACCACATGTGAGAAATATCTGCTTGGAGGTGATATACTGCCTTGACTACATCCTCAGGGGATCCACATGCAGCTGCTTCTGATATACTGTCTGAGATATGTGCCTATTTATTCTAAAATGCCTTTTACTGATGTAAGTACCCTGTGGATCATTTGTCTTTGACAAAAAAACAAAGGCCCTGTCTTAAGTGTAACTCAGTGTAACCCAAGCTCTGTCTAGTATACTAGCTGGTTGTTAACCCCATTAGCATGTGATGGGTTGAGCCCACAAATGGGGGGGTAAATAATCCAAATCAGCAATGAGCAAAGCTTCTGTTTTACTTGGGTGGATTTACAAAAATATTCTGCACTGGAAAAAATGCAAATTTCACTGTGAAATATTCTCGAAGTCTCCCCTCAATTTTGCAATCAAGAACATTTACAGAGCATTTTGTAATTGCACAATTCTCAACAGTTATTATGAATCAAAGTGTGGCGATGGAAAGATTTATAGTCCAATAAAAAAATCACATGCTCAAGTGTTTTCAATGTTTATTGGCAGGTTTGACCTCCTGAAATATTTTGTCACAAAATGCTGGGCAGACAGTGCAAGAGAATTAATAGGAAAGATTTCCATCAGCGGGAGAAAGACAATTTTCCTTCAAGAAGAGAACAAAATACATGACTTTTTATGATGTATTCATTATGGATATAGTAATGGTGCAAAATTAGCCCAATATATCAACCAATCCGCCATTAGATCTGATTACTTGACTGTAGTTCTAATTTTAACAATTTTGTTTTTATTGGTTTATTATAATGATTTGTTTACATGTAAGTATGTGATGCTCAGCATTTTTCATACATGCTTTGTAAAAAGATTTTGATTTTGTATAATATGCCCCCTTTCAATATTATCTAAATAAATAGGGCTTGTGCTGAATGTACTTTCTGTCTATTGTTTTTATTAAGAAATGGTTTTTGTAACCAGAATATGAAGCCATTTTCCCTTCAGTACTTACTGTTACTACTGGCCCTAAAGAAATTCAAAGTAGCTGGCAAAATTAATTATAAAATAGTACACTTTGGGTAATGCCACATGTGGCTGAAACTCGATTCGAGAATCAGCCCCTACCATTGCATCAGCCCAGGTGCAGGCACTAGTTCAGAGCTAGACTGGCCTGACGGGACACTGGGAAAAAACTTGGGCCCCATGACCTGTTCCCTGGGTGCTGCACCCTTACCTTCCCCTCTCCCCTATTGAAACCACAAGATAAACCAAGGTACACAGGACAGGCAGAATGGTAGTTGCAGCTGGAGACCTGAGGGGTTGCCCCAGACCCCTAGTCCAAATTTTTTTTTCTTTTTTTGAAAGCCCGGTTAACGTGCTTTCGTGACACCCATGTGCGCAGTGCAAGTGCGAAGTGCGGGTATCCCAAGAGTCCTACCCGAAGGCATGGGCTCTTACTCTCAAGCCCCCGGCCAAGGCACAGACGGCTGCGAGAGTCGTTGGACCCACTTCGCCGAAGCTAGGTGGGTCCCATCTTCCCCAGCCCCCCCGGCACACAAGGCGCGGACGGGGGGCTAGGGTCACTAGGCTCTCCTTCGCCGAAGCTAGGGAGAGCCCCATTACCCCGGGTTCCGCCGAAGCTTCACCCGGAGCACCAAGTCCTTGGCAAGGAGGCAGAGCTCAAAAGGACTCTATGTGCCACCCTTAGCCCAGACGAGTGCAAGGGACAAACGTGACAAACGTGACAAACACACAAAAACTATAATAAAAGTATATTTTTCAATAAGTGCTATAGTGTTTGGGGGTGCAATAAGTGCAATTTTGTGCCATAAGGCCCGGCCTTTCGGCTGCAGAATAAAAATTAATCGCCAAGCCAAAAGGCCTGCAGCGGGTGAATATAGGGGGAAAACTTTGTGAAAACGAAAAGGTGCAAAGTGCTCAGTGCTCAACCCAGTGAAGTGAGTCGGGCACCCCCCGAAGGGGGCACAATGCTACCGAGCTTTCACAAAGCTTTCCGGCCCATGGCCAGACCAAGCTTTTCCCTGTCTTACCAGCAGGAGCTACCTCCCACTGGCAATTCAGGTACTACACTTGATCTTAGCCAAAAGGCCCCTAGTCCAATGCTGTACATGTAGTGGTTTGGTGTTAAAATTAGTTTTTCAGCAGTTTTGTCCGTGCATGACTGCTCAAAAGCTGCTTTTTAAATTAGGGAGAGATTTGTTTGTTTGTTTGTTTGTTTGTTTTTTTAAATAAGGCAGTATATAAATAAATAAATACATTTAAATTTTTTTTTATAATTATGATGGTAGATGAGAGTGTTCTGAATCAATTGCCATATTTATAAAGGAAGGTTGCGGTAAGTTCAGTAAACATAAACCAACTTGTAAATTAGGGTTTTATAATGGCAAAATTGGAACATACATAAAATAGGCAGAATGTGATTTTAACACCAACAAGGTGGTTTAGGTGTATATTGACCTTTAAGTAAAAAGGATGGTTTTCCCCAATGTGGAATATGAAGTAGGAGCAAATTAAGTATCCATGAAATAAGTCTCTGTGTGTCTTATTCATTAATTATGAAGACTAGTGTTACACACTCCTGCCAAATACATCTGCTTTAGTACTGTAGCGCTATAGTAAACTTGAGTGCACCTTTCTCTATCTATAGGATCCATTCCCAATATATTGCTCCGGATGAGACCTTAAATCTTAGGGAGTAAGCCCTCACAACGAGGTGGAGGCAGGGTGTAGTGCAACTGTAACTGTATTCAGGGTGCAAATAATTGGGCGCCAGTGGTTCTTATAACTTAACTAAAGAACATATTTATTGAACAGACAATCCACATTGATGTGTACAGCAATCACAATAGCACATGCAGGATCAACAGTTACTCACAGAACCTTTGGTCAGAGACTGTCCCCTTCACACATGGGAGACAATGTATATGCAGCATAGAGG
>CM044431.1:224244088-224256550 GCA_024363595.1 Xenopus borealis | reverse complement strand
GTATCCGATCCTACGAATTTATCGAGAAATCGAGCAAAATGATAGCCTAAAATTATTCGATAAGCATTCGATAGTCTAATGCTTATAAAATTTCGAATAGATTCGTAGGATTTTAGGTGAATTTTAGTAAATTTGCCCCTAAGAGTGCATGAAATGTATTAAGTAGTTCACAGGCCTGGATTAAATTCAAAGCCACAAAGGCCCAGACCTAGGGCAGCACAAATGTACGGGTGGGCTTTTAGTGTAGGAATGAAGGATGTTCATAAGCAATCCTGTGGGTATCAATGGAGGCTACTGGTAGTCTTGGTGAAGAACAATTGTCTAACTGTCTAAGTTAAAATTGATTCCTAAGGTTAAAAGAATACTTTATGAATTACAGTATATGTGTACTGTAGGTGGGTAAAGGTTTGCCAACATTTATTTCAGGTAGTTCTGCAAGAAAGTTTTGGCCAACTAAGGGTTGAGCCTGATTTACAATGGGGAGATGTTTCCCTTTCCTGGGTTGAAGTATTATCCTGGCAGTTCAGCAACTGGCAAGAGGGTGTGATGGTAAACTAGTTATAAAAAAGGAGGGCCACATGTGCTTGCCTTATTGTAGTCCTCACTTGCTGGAAGAAGTGGCCTGGAACAGATGTAGATTTCAGTAGGCAGAGTAAGGCAAGGAAAGATTTGTAATAACTAACTCTAGGGGGGGAATTCACAAAAGTTTCAGGAAGGAAATAATGTCTTTAAAATGTCGTAGCAACAGACAACAAATTCACAGAGCATTTCCCTGCCAATTTTCCGACATATACAACACTTTTGAAATAGTGTAGTGAAAAGTGGGTGTGTTTTTTTTCTGCCCCACTTTCCCCAACATTTTTATGAATTACTCGTAAACTCATTTTTTTTTGCTGACAATTTTTCCGACGCATTAGGCTCTCCAAAATGAAAATGTCGGTCAAATTGTCTTTTGAAATGTCTTTTAAAATGTCTTTAAAATGTCGTCTGTACGATGAAAAGATATACGACATTTTAGAAAATTGTCGGACTTACGAGACATTCAGAGATGGTAACATCTGCCTTTGTGAATGTGCCGTTTGTACGACATTTTACAAATTTGTTGTTTAGAATCCTAAGGAACAAGATGGTTGTGTACATAATACAATTTTCCAATTTTCTCCAATAAGCATATTTAATATTTTAAGCAATTTCAAGGAAGTCCGTGAATTCAGTGAAATTAATCCTCAAATTTTTATTCATTGAGTTAACATTTTTATCTGTGTCTGGGTCCACCAGTGATACATGCACTGCTATATAGGATTTGCTATTGTTGTAGTCTGTTATGACTGAATCCTACTTTTTAACATTTTTATTTTCAATGCATCATTTTTCAGCTCAATGCATTCATCTATTTCCAACTCATCAGTTCATATAAAAATGCGAAGACGTTTTAAATGTGATTATTTGTTCTGTTCGCCGATAAAGTGTGAATTGGAAAATATCAACGTCCGTGTTTCTGTTTTGGATAAATGTTATGTATATTGGGTTGGATACCACCATATGCAAGACAACATTGTACACTGTTTTTTTATCTTGAATCTGCCAGGAATGCCATTAATACTGCTATGTATGGCTGAGCAGATCTGAAGTTGCAGTTGCACTGGTTATTAAATGTTAGAAGTTATGGGTGGCTAACATCTGTTAGCCATGGCACTAATTTAATTTGAGCTGCATTTCATTTATAGCAACTGAATTACACTCATTTTCATCCTAAAATGAATTATTATGGAAGAACCTGTGACCTGTTTGAATATAGTGAATATATTGGCTGTTGTAAATATGAAATAATAATTTCAGAGATGGTATTATGGATACCATTTCCTAGTAGGAAATATATTTAAATCCAGAGATTTCAGAATAATTTGAGCCTCTGTATTGCTTATATGGTATAACTATAGACACATTTTCATATTGCTCTAAATTGAGCTTTTTGTTTCATAAAGTATAGATGTTCATGGGAAATGAAACCTTTAAAGGGTCAATCTAAACATTCCAAAATATATATGTGATTCAGACATCTCTGAATCACTTGAAAGCTTTCAGTAAACCACTTCCAGTGGAAATATTGCAAAGTATTGATGGCTTGCTGTGGTATTTAGCTGCAAGTTTTGTGCCCTTGTAAACATATGCAAATAAGGTGTAGTAATGTCTGCCACAACAATGACCATGATAACTGGAGAGCAATAAATAATTCAGAATATGAAAAAGACAATTTCTGGGGAAATGGGCAGATTTAAATAGGCTGGGGGGTTGGCCCCTGTTGATATTCCAGCTATACTTTATGCTGTGTGTTGCACAGCAAGCTCTCATGGGTTATCATTGATAGAGACAATGCCAAGTTCCAGGCTGGATATGGAACAATGAAACAGAGCTACAAAATATGTTGGTGCTATATAAATACGTTAATAATAATGATGATGATGATGAAGATTATTGCAATGCCATAATCTGTTGACATCAAGTCATCATCAACAGTCACCTTGCTATATTTAAAGGGGTTCCTAGACCAGCAAATAAGGAAGCATCCACATCTTACCATACCTGACCTTTAAGCTGGGCCCCTTTTTATCTCTTAACAAGGCAACAGATGTATGGAAATGTGGTTATAACAGTCACAAGTCTACGGTTCCAAGGTTAGCCAGGGCAGCAAATAAGGTAATCACCCAAATCCCACCATAACTGACCTTCAATATGGGCCCCTTTGGCTCCTAACAAGGCTAAATATATAAGAAAATATGATCAGAATAGTCATACTACTATAGTTGCAGGGGTTCATAGATAAGCAAATAAGAAAGAACACAAATCTTACCATAACTGGCCTACAAGCTTGGTCTCCAAACAAACAGTGGATGCATGGAATATTGTCATAACAGTCACCCTGCTATAGTTCCATGGGTATCCAGGGCAGCAAATAAGGAATTGCTAAAATCCCACCATAACTGACCTTCAAGCTGGACTCCTTTGGCTCCTTACAAAACTACAAGTATAACAAAATATGGCCAGAACATCATTCTGCTATAATTTTTTAGGGGTACCAAGAGCAGCAAATAAGCACTCAAGCCAACATCCCATCCTAAATGATAATCAAGATGAGCTCCTTTGGGTCCTAACCATGCTACAGCTATAAGGAAATATGGTCCTATAAGTCACCCTACTATAGTCCCAGGGCTTCCTAAATGAGCAAATAAGGAAGCACCTAAATTATAACAATAACTGACTTTCAGGCTTCAAGTCTTTGTCTCCTAATTGGGCAACAGATGTATGGAATATGGTCATAACAGTCACCTGCTATAGTTTCAGGGGTATCCAGGGCAGCAAATAAGCAATTGTCCAAATCCCACCATAACTGACCTTCAAGCTAGGCCCCTTTGGCTCCTAACAATGTTACAAGTGTAACAAAATATGGTCAGAACAGCCACACTGCTAAAATTCCAGGGGTACCTGGATTAGAAATTAAGTACTCAACCCAAAATCCCAACCTAACTGGCCAGCAAGATGGTCTCCTTTGCTCCTAACAAGGCTATAGTTTTTAGGAACTATGGTCCTATAGTCACCCTACTATAGTTCAAGGGTTTCCTAAATAAGCAAATATGGAAGCACCTAAATCTTACCATTACTGACCTTCAAACGTTGTGTCTTTGTCTCCTAACAAGGAAATAGCTGTATGGAATATGGTCACTCTGCTATAGTTGCAGGGGTATCCAGGGCAGCAAATAAGCAATTGCCCAAATCCCACCATAACTAACCATCAAGCCAGGCTTCTTTGGCTCCTAACAAGGCTACATATATAAGGAAATATGATCAGAACAGTCACCCTGCTATAGTTCCAGGGGTATCTAGATCAGCAAGTAAGCACTCAACCCAAGATTTCACCATAACTGGCCATCAAGTATACTCCCCACCCAAGCACACTGATGTCTTACAGTAAAGACAATAACGTTTACAGAACCATTATGTTGCATTATGTTTCCCTTAGGAATTTTCATATTGACCTTTGTGAAAGTAATATATGTAGCTCAGTATGTAATAGGTTTATATTTTAAATGTAGTTACCCTCAGATGTTTATATAGTGTAATTTCAACATTGTCCTTGATTTGAGCAAGTTGAATAAACACGTTTTCCCAGAGATATTTACCTAGACTCGATGCCTCTATTCCCATAAGACTTGCAATGTTCCTGTGCAATGTGAGTTGCACAATTTGATTTAAAAACCTCAGATATGTCACTGACTTAACATATAACTACCCCCCACTCACATTAAGGCCATTATATGATTTGAAACATGCCAGAGTCACTTTGAATGCACAGTTTTTTCCCCAAGCTTATGCAATTAGCCCTTGAGCAAGTAGGATTTGGGTGCTTTATGAATGTTGCAGGCAAAGTAGCTCCAAGGGTACAACATCTGTTTTGTGTAAAAAATAGCATATATGCCCACAAATCCTACAGTATGAGTGAGAGCATAGCAGATGTTAAAAACAGCCTCTAATAGTCTCATGTTTATTGAAAAAAAAATATGTCAGTGTTCCCCCAGATATTTGTGTTGATAGGAAACCCCTGCAATTTTTTAAGATTTGCTATGAAATTAAAATCCATAATGGCTCTGGATCCACACTATGTAGCAGAACTTCAATTAGAAATCAGCCTTGAATGAGATGGGAATTTGTGAATGTGACCAGGCTAAACCTTGAAATGCTTCTTAACCTATTCACAGATCTTGAAATATCTTTTATACAAATAAAATATATACTTTAATGTATTTATTTTCAGAATCCCATCAATTGCCTTTCACCCACCTTAGGCTTCATGTGACATTAGGGAGCCTATTTGCCAAGATTCAAAATTCAATTTTTTTCCACAAATCACATTTTTTTCTCTAAAAACGTATTTTCATAAAATACATTTTTTATAAATTACAAGGAATTTGTGGTTTTAGAGAAAATGAACGCATTTGTAGTTTCAAAAACCAATAATGCCATTAAAATGAGAATGTTAATAATAATAATTAGTTGACCTATACAATAAAATTCAAGATTGCAGTTTCCAGAAAATTGTAGTAAAGAAACACAATTTCAAATGAAAGTCTTTCTAACTCAAATTTTCAAGACATATAGATAAATAATTAAATAGCTAAAACACAGAAAATGTCTAAAAAGTCAGTGTGGTAGGTGTGTTTTCAACAATTAAGCTTAGTTTTATAGTTGAATTTGTAAAAATTACAAAATTACAATTTTTATTGCAATCAACATTTTTCAGTCCATTAGGATCAGGAAAAAAACTTGATTGAATTTAATTGTTATTTCGGTTCTGCAATCACATTTGGAAAAAGCTTGATTTGGAAAATTAATAAATCTTCCAAACAGCAAACAGGATCATGCATTCTGAACAATGAACAAGAAGTGCAGAATTAAAAATATTTCATTTCAAACCTACGCTAAAGAAGGTGCAAAAAAGTTGGCTGTGTGTAAGGTATGTTATTTTTTTTTTTTGCAAGATTGAACCCAGAACAAATCTAGAACACTAATGTATCTGTCACTTAGAGAGGAATGATTAGAAAAAGGGGTCCATGAAACTTTATGTATATGCAAACTTCAAGTGACCCATGTCAGTTTTAATGGAGGTGTATGGTTCTTGGTAATTTACAAAAGAATGATTTAAGGGGCACATTTACTAAGGGTTGAAGAGAATTTTTTAATAAAATTAGAATTTGTAAAATTCGAATTTCAAAGTAATTTTGGGCTACTTCGACTATCGAAGGGCAAAGGGAAATAACATTGTGGGCCCTGGTCCTGTCGGGGAGAAGGATGGTACTGCAGTGGTGGGCCCTTTGCCTGGGTTTTCCTGTGGGCCAGCTTCCACAGTCCCACACTGTCTATTTCCCTTTATCAACCCCATCTAATACCCCCCTCCCACTTCCCCATTAGCAAGCATTATATTTTAGTAATTTTTAGCCTTGTTTTTCTGCCTTTCCTTGACTTGAATATTTTAAATGATTTGAAAGCTAAGAACAATTTCAAGTAAAACCCAGGCATCACCTATAAGGGGGGTAGAGTCAGTGATGTACAGTATGTTATGGTGAGTGAAAATTACTACGTGCACATTGCTGTTTGAAACTGTGTGATATGTAAAAGTGGGTTAATTTATGTTTTAGTGTTCTTGCACTATAGGGTGTTTAGGGGCAGATTTAATAATGGTCATGTTTTCGAATTGAAAAACTTCGAAATTCAACCATCAAAGTTTTTTTTAGAATGCTTTTTCGATCAAAAATTGACTTATTTCGATTGAATAAAAATTGTTTGAGCAAAATCCTTCGAATTCCTAGGACTTAGAAAAATTTTCACAGTCTAAAATGGCAATTCAGCAGCTTTAAGGTGGCAAAGTGGCAGACTTTAAAGAGCCAGTACTTTGAAAATTTGACTTATCGAATATTCAAATTTTTTCAATTCAAAATATTTTTTGGGTTATTCGATAGTCGAAGTACTTCGTCAAGGATTTTGTGCAAAATCTTTCGAATTCCTAGGACTTTTCAGGACCGGTTCTAGGAGGTCCTCCATAGGCTAAAATGTCAATTCAGCAGCTTTAAGATGGTGAAGTGGCGAATTCGAAGGATTTTAAAGGGCCAGTACTTCGAAAATTCGACTTTTTGAATATTCAAATTTTTTCAATTCAAATCAAATTTTGGGTTATTAAATAGTTGAAGTAGCCAAACATTACTTCAAAATTCTAATTTTTTTAAATTATATTTTTATTTGAATATTCACTTCAACCCTTAGTAAATGTGCCCCTTAGTGTAACTTGATAAATTGGCCACTAGGTGGTGCAATAAGTTAATAGAAATATGGATGCAATATACTCCCCTGTCACTAGAGGTGTCTAGTGAGTCTAGATCAGGGGCACCAAACCTTTTTTACCCATGAGCAACATTCAGATGTAAAAAGAGTCGGGAAGCAACACAAGGATGATACATTTTCCTCGGTGGTTCCAAATAAGGGCTGTGATTGGCCATTGGTAGCCCTTATGTGGACTGGCAGCCTATAGGAGGCTGTTTGGCAGGACAACTGGTTTTATGCAGCTAAAACTTGCCTCCAAGCCTAAAATTTAAAAATAAGCCCCTGCTATGAGTCTACTGGGAGCAATGTCCAAGGGGTTGGGGAGCAACATGTTGCTCACAAGCTACTGTTTGGGGATCACTGGTCCAGAGATAAAAATGGGACCCATCCTGGTTTTATCGCCTTAGTCTGGAGGGAATGGCAGAGAACGGACTACTTGAAGGAGAAAGATCTGAAAAAGAAATAGAAGCAGGCTGAGAGGAAGTAAGAGGAAGTACAACAGGCACTAGGTGTAGGTGCTAGGATAGTGAGCATGGGCCACCTAATGCCCCAACAAGGAGGGTAGCATGCTTAGTGCCCCTGTGGATTTTCCACAGGATAGGAACTAAAGATGAAAGGGATTAGGCCAGTAGTAGGGTTTGATGGGCTTCGAGCCAGTGGTCTTCCAGTAGAAAAAGCCTCATAGGATAATTAATGGGGCAACGCAGGGAGTGCCAAATTACTGAGAGAGGTGGGGAACAAGGATTCCGGGTGACTGGAGACAGGTGTGAGTACCCAAACTAGCCATTCCAAGTATTAATCCTTTATCCTCTGGATAAAGGGTTAAACCTGAACAAGCCTGTGTGCATATTACGTAAGTTTGAAAGTATGATCATGTTTAAAGTTGGATGCATGTGGTTATGGTGAAGACAGCTGCTTCAACAAAGCTCCTGGTTATCTACTCGCTTGGAGCTAGTGTCCTGTGTGGGGGAAGTGTGTGTCCAACAAATGGTTACCCTCCTTACACACCTACAACCAGCCCTTTTTATGTACACTGCTGCCAAATGTACACAGTGAGGCATAAACATTGTAATTAGTGATGGGTGAATCTCCCGCATTTGGCTTCGCGGAAAAATTCGCAAATTTCCTGAGAAATTCGCGAATTGGCGAAAAATTTTTCGAAACGAGTCGCGCGTCAAACGCGTTGCGTCGTTTCCGACGCGCTTCGCGTCAAACGCGGCGCATCGCGTTGTTTCCGACGCGTCGTTTTCGGCGACTCATTTTTTGTGCGAATTTTTGGGCGGCGAATTTTTGCTGGCGTTTCGAATAAATTGGCCCATCACTAATTGTAATCTATATTGGAGTTATATCCATAGGCAAAAGTTGAATTGGAGCAGAATTCTTTGCCCACCCCCCTTATTTAAACTTTGCACCTTGCCCCGTTTTTCAGTAAATTAACCTGAATGTGTACATTTGGTTAACTTATTATTTCTCGTACTACAGACTTTCAAAACCAAGAGAATATCATATAACCAACCAATAAGTACACTAAAAACAGCTAGGAGGTTCCACACATGTGTGGGCAATGATTATGATCATGTTGCATGCCCTTATTATGTTAGATATTATGTTTATCAAGTCTACCCTGGTTCTGTTTTTGTAATGACCTGTTTGTCATCAATCAAAGTGGCATTATAACTTCCTCCTTAATATTATTTCAGAATTGAGAATCATCTATTTGCAACTGAAAATATGTCAGAGATTAATGGAAGACCTTGCCATCATTAGTCAGAGGTACATGGATAATTGGTTTAGAGAGGTAACAAAACAGCAAGCAGCAATGGATGCACCAACGTGCTGCCACTAACAGCAAATAAAATATAGAGGGTCACTTTTCAGGTATAAATTGAAGTTGTGCTATCTATACCCCTAGACATTTACCCTCTTGTTGGTTCTGAATATTTATTGTAGCTTATACATGTAGATGGGACCTAGAAAATGCAGCCACAAAGCTGTCATAGCAATATCCCAAGTCAAGAGGATAAATACCAAGCAGGAATCATTGGTGGTTTCCTTTATTCCAGTTCTAGAATATTTCTCTACTAATTAATTGAAAGTGTCTTTTGTAAACAAAAATTCCATATATCCCTCCCTCTGACAGATGTCAAATTCTTGTAAAATGGTTGTAGACAACATGTGCAGTTGGCTCATCACAAAAGCAGACAATCTGTAGCACATGCACCTGTTGTAGTCCAGGTGTTTGTTTCACCTAGCTGGTTTTCCAATACATGGTGCACAGATGGTAGAGGGCAGGATGAGTTGTGATTGTGGCTACAAAGACTCAAAGCCATTTCACATTCATAAACCTCTCATATAAATTGCTACCTAACCACTTGACAAGACAAAACAGTTCTTCAGAGGAGACCCAGGTGGCTGAGAATGGCGACAGACAGCAGTCACATCCCATGTAGCACATTACATAGTCAGCAGAACCTTTACAATACCTTATTTTATAAAACATTTTGCATATACATAAATCACCAGTTTTTACAGCACAATAATCAAGGATGTAAATACTCATATGTTGTAACAGATTGAAACAGTTGAATACAAGCGCTATCTTCTCCACCTTTCACCCCATTGACCAGTACTCAACGATGACCAAAGATGTATTCAACAATATCCACTTTACTTACTGTACTTCAATAAACTCTCTGAAGACCAGTCAAGCGCAAAATATAGATTAATTGCAGGGAATGTAGACTGAAACCTTCTACACTTTTAAGTATTTGCTCTTCAAAGTGGTGTCTTACTCCTTTCAGCCTCATTGTATCCCTTTTCTGCACTGAATTCCCTTCCTGTTCTCATACTTCTCCTTTTAGTACAAACAGCACACTGTAATGTTCCATCTACCTTTATCTTGCCCCACCAACTAGAACAAGTCCCCAGCTTTTTTTTTTTTTAACCTATGAGCCACATTAAACTGTAAAGAGAGTTGGGGAGCAACTCAAGCATGAAAAAAGTCCCTGGGGTTAGCTATTTGGTAGCCTCTATTTGATCTTGAAACCTACAGGAAACTCTGTTTTTATACAATCAAAACCTGCCTCCAAATTGAAAAATAAGCACCTGCTTTGAAGCCATTGAGAGCAACATTGGTGAGCAACACTTGTTGGGAATTACTGCACTAAAACAATAAGGACACCTCTCACTGGTCATCTACAATAGCACCTATATCTATAATAGCAGCTACAGTTTATTGTTTATTTTTGCAGGCAGTAGACACAGCGGAAGGTGGCAATTTCACGAACAGAAGCACCACATTTATGAAGCCTTAGACTATGGCTGCCACATTTAGGAAGATAGTACAATTTCCAGCATCAGTTTTTCTTTTATGGTCCAAACTTGGAGCCTGCAAAATGGATTGGGTGGAACTCAAAAAATAGACTTCTTGAATATTGTTACATTATAGTAGTAAGTATGCTGGAACAAAAGATGCTTTGTTTACGAAAGTTTCTGAACTTTGAAAAATGCATTTAATTTAAGTATACATTAAATTATTTTTATTTTTTTAGATGCCAAATTACAGCTAAACAAAAGCTGGAGGTTGGTAATTCCTTGCTATGGGATGGGTAGGGTCAGTGTCGGACTGGGATGCCAGGGGCCCACCAGAAAACCTTAGACCAGGGACCCACCAGAAAACCTTAGACCAGGGGCCCAAAAGAGAACCTTAGACCAGGGACCTAACATTCCAAACTATTATTCCTTCTCTCCTCAGTGAACCTCTTAGCCTATTCTTTTAAATCTTACTATACTCTATTCTTCCATTATTAAGCCTCTTTTTCCACATAAAGAAATAGGGATGGACATGAAATAGGCCAAATTGTTATAAGCAAGAGGCCCACTGACACCTGGGCCCACCGGGAGTTTTCCTGGTATCCCTGTGGGCCAGTCCAACACTGGGTAGGGTGGTAATGAGAGGACCCTTGGTCAATTGCCAGCACAAGCCTAAAACCAGCATTGGTTATGCCTACCTTTGATTGTAAATATGTATTTAATATAATTACCGTTAAAATTCTTTTAGTTCAACACTCCCCCTCCTCCCAAAAAATTCATACTTTAACTGATGCAGAAAATGTAGCCGTTGAGTTCCATCTTTCCCAGAGGGCAAAAAGCTTCTCCTTGAAATTCAGAAGATCTAGAGACAGCTTTGATGCTGGAGGGTGACTGGCAGCCAACCAGGTTACAACATTCCTATTTAGAATAACACCCAAGGCCTTCTGTGTTCTGTATTAAAACCAAACATTGCGCATGAACACGTATTTACTCAGAAATGCACCTTTTTCCAAGACATATTTTTCCTATGTGATGGAAGACTGCACACAGAAAAAAAATATCTATATATATATTAAAATGTCCTGAGACATGAATTTGGAACATAAATCCAAGCGCAGTCCAACTGAAGGACCACTGACGTGAAAAGATTTATGGAGAGAACATGTTCCACTATTTGTTTTTGTAAATTAAATAATTTAACTGTGATTATATAACGGCAAAACAGACTTCACCGTGAAATGCGCATGGGTGATTTTTGTCCAGGGCCTGGAAATTATGTTTAGTTGCACTTCTTGAATTATTTACAGAACCTCGTGTTTTCAAATCCTCTTTGTGTTTTTGGAATGATCAGCTTGGGTTATTACTGTAAATTCAGAAATTACACTTTTGACTAGACTGGACTTTTTTCCCCCCATGTTTTTATTTGAAAATGATTAGTATAGGGAAGTCGGCAACACAAAGAAGCATTATATTTTTGTTTGATTTAAAAAAAAAAAAAGTAGAAAGAAAAATTAGTCTTACTAGCATCTTCTTTAATTAATATCCATGGGTCTCTAACTTCATGAAAATGTGTTTCGGCATCCTCATAAAGGAATGCCAGCACGTTTTGTCTGTGTAGCAAGCACCAGATGTCCTTAATCTCCCAGGACCTAGTTCACAGAAAAAACTAGGTTATGTGCACATGCGTCTGAGGCTGGGCATTTTTTACCATGGGAGATAACTCTCATGTATCATTCCCAGTCACAATGAATTTTAGCACAATACTCGGCAAGATTCCAGGATCCAGCAGCAGCAGCCATTGCATGAGTTCCAGCCGACACTGTAGGGTACATCTAAGGAGCAGAAGCACGCTAATGTATTTTTATTTAAAGATATAAATATTTGTTCTTGTATGCAAACATCTATATTATATATATGAACAAGGCACTGTACATAAAAGGATTTATGAGTGCAAAAACATTAGGTTCTTTGCATGCTGATGGGCTCAGCTTATTTTCCATTGCCACGTATATTCTTATGTCTACCATAATACTTCATCTATGGCAGCAAGATATTCTGCAACATAACATTTGCCAGATAAGTATACTAGCATCAAAGAGTAAATTTAAACCTCACACTAAAGGAGAAGATTTACAATTGTTCAAATCTGGATTTTATCAACAAATGCCATTTTTTTGTGCTAAAACGTGCAAATTCCAATTAGACTTAGGTACAAATATTTATTCAACGCAAACAACACTCATAAAGCTTGGATGTAGAAGTTTGCCATCTAAGAGCTGG
>CM044431.1:224218099-224242721 GCA_024363595.1 Xenopus borealis | reverse complement strand
CTTTTGGTGCATGCACAGTTTTTCGGGACCAAAAATTCTCCAACTACACATGCACCGAATCTCAGATCTGCTCCCAAAGATTGACGAAGAAAGAAGATGGTGCCTGTGAAGTAAGTAAAAAGTCTGAGGCATTTGTACTTTATCCAATTGCACGGATACATTATTCATGTAAATGACTGTGCATGAAATTAGATTCCCATTAAAAAGTTCAATATACTACTAAATTTAGCAAAGAGTGCTCACAGGAGCAATTCTGCTAAGGTAATAAGCAACAAAATACACAAAAGCTTTTCAAAAATAGGCGGCTCCCCCAACACACGACACACGTCTTCGCAAAATTTCTGTCATTGCGTTCTTTTTTTTTCATTTCTAAATTTTGTGGCAATTAGACATACCGATAAGATGATGATACAAGGTTGCACAACAAGCCCTCGCTGCTGCCTGTTATTAATGATCATAATTACCCATATTAAATTATTAATGAAAAAATACATAGCAAAATATTAGAAAATAAACTCGTAGGTGGTCCTTTAAATGTCATTTTAATCTGTGCAGCTAACCATAAAATCAGCAGCTGTTCGGCTCAATGCAGGTGTTTTATATCTGTGTCATTAATTGGAAGGGACATTATGTCATCATACATCAACAGTTAAAGTTGGTTAAAGTGCCACTTGTCTCAGGTGTGATCATTAATCAGGCTCATTTTGTGTTATTACCAATATAATCTCAACCAAGGCTCCATTCAAAAAGATTTAATGTTACTTGTTAAAAGAGGATTTCGGTTATTGTCATAATAGGTCGATAGATTATGATTTGTAGCATTCTGGAAAGAGCTTCATGTTGTCGAGCAAATGTGTAAACAACGGTAGTGAGGTCTGAAGATTAAAATTCTAAAAGCAACAGCAAGAGCATAAACCCCCACAGTGTATTTAAATACATTGCCGCCTCTGATAATTACTACATTCACATGGCTCAGAGGCCAACCATGGGGCCATTAAAAATTGCGTTATGGCTCCTTGTTAGTCCCCATTCTAGTGTTTTCCTCCATTACAGAACATGCCCATGCTAATTATACACAAGATTTCTCAGTACTGCCTCCATCTGATCTCTCTGTGTGTTGATATCCTTGAAATTCTCTTTCTGAGTTCTGCATTGGCAAGAATTGTCGCATTCTTCATTCACTATTGGAGAAGACTAAGGCAGCAACTGATGGCAACTTAGATGTTTATAAAACACCAACAGAAGTGGACCATGTATGTGGAGATGAATTGGACATGAATGCAACCACTATACTTTCTTTTTAAGACATATACATGCTACAGTAGGGCAGGGACATCATCAACACTATGCTGGCCTTCATCCAAATGTTGGAAGCAGCTATCCAATAAACTCCAAGGGCCCAGGCAGCAACAGAAGTGCACAAATATAATCATATGGTTTAATGAATTTTAAAAGGCATCTACGCATGCATGTCCAGCTTATTCCCAAGTATTACTTAAGAAGGCTTTCGATCACTTTTGATGATTTCCTCTTACCTTGATTGACCTTGATAAAATAATTGGTAAGTAATACATTCTTTTTGACTTGACACAGGTCCCTGAAGAAAATAAGGTTGGGGACCCCTGCTCTAACGTACTTGTAAAATCCTAATTTGGTTACTGTCTCTTTAAATAGCGGCTTACCCTTGGCAATCCATGGGCCTTGAGTCCCTTTTATGTATGAAAAGTACTGAGAACTTAGCCTCCACCTAAGGAACACTGAGGAACACACCTCAGTAGGAATAATAAACACACACAGTTTGCAAATTAAACAAATATAAACTGTAGCACAACTTGGGTAAACTAATACACCATGTACTCCACCACTTGGGCACATGGGACACTACCTAAATTACTATTAGGTACTGTTGCTCCAACACAGTACGTTTTAATATCAAAGTCACAATCCTCCACAAGGGGTTAATAATCACACAGTTCAAATGAAATGTCCCTTCCCCAGAGCTCTACCATTTCCCAATACTACCTCTCCCTTATCAGGTAAACTCAAAAGACCTGTCTTCACTTTGTAGCCCCATGCTTGTATCCATGCCAGTATCCTCCCTTGGGTGGCTCACTCACCGGGGTGCTCTCAGAGGCAGTCACACATGAGATTACAGGCAGCTCTGCAGCAGGATCAATCTCACCAGTGGCACCTTTCTCCTTCTGAGTTTCAAGCAGCTTGGCCTGAATCCAAAACTCTACCATCTCAGACCTGTCGCGGTCCTATATAAGTCAATGTTAGAGGCACCTATCTCAATGTAGTTTTCATGGTCTGCATTGGGTTTAGCCTGAAAATCCAACCTTTTCAGGGGTTTCAGGCAAAAAAAATCAATAAATTGGAGGGATTTGGGGGGGAAAGACAAAAAAATGTTTTTGCTCAATTTTATCCAATTTGTCGAGGATCCGATTAAATCGAGTTTTTTTTATTACTAAATACGCAAAAATATGGCATGGAAGTTATATATATAACTGTATGTATTGTATATAATTATAAATAAATATATAATGAAATTTTCAGAAGACTTTATTACCTTTATAGTGACTCAAATGTATATATTTCATCCTTGAGATCATTTGCAGACAGTTGCAATCATGTTGAGGGATTATAAATATCTGAGTAGCTATAACATGTAGCTTAAATTGGAGGTAAGTGCAGTGACCTAAGAACAGTGCTTTAGACTATAGAATACAGGGGTTCCTAACCGTTTTTACCTGTGAGCCACATTCAAGTATAAAAAAAGTTCATGGGGATGCCAGTTAAGGGCTGTGATTGGCTATTTATAGCCCCTACGTGGACTGGCAGCCTACATGAGGTTCTGTTTGGCAGAACATCTGGTTTTTATGTAACCAAAACTTGCCTCCAAGCCTGGGATTCAAAAAGAAGCACCTACTTCGAGTGAGTTCAATATTCAAGGGATTGGTGAGATACATGTTTCTCCATACCCACTATTTGGGGATCACTTCTAGAATAAACAGGACTCAGGGGAGAGTAGCAAGCAGGTAAGATGCTGTCTACACCATAACACTCCTCCCCTTTCTTTGACTCATGCCCTCTGATGTACACTCATAGGGGAACTAAGGGCATCATGGGTAATACATTGAAGAGGTGGGCTCAATTTATTTTTCTGGTGCTACAATAAATATCCTTGGTGAGGGGCTGTTTACACTCCTGGCTGAATGAATGTTTTGTGCATAAATAGTGGTAGTCATTGTAGAAGGAGTAAATATAGCAAAAAGTGAGGGTGGCAGGATTTTAAGAGAGCAGGATATAGATGCCCATTACCTTTGAAAACCAAGAAGTACTTTTTTTGTCCTTTGACATTATAAAATTGCACTGCTATTTCGAAAATATTTAAATTGTACTACATGTATGAAAGCAAATGCACCTGTTTAGAACCGGGCAGTGCACTGTATGTAGCATGACATTTAGGGGGTTATTTATCAAAATCCGAATTTTTCTAATTATTTTATTATATAAAATCCAAACAAACTAGAAACCACAATTTGGCCTTATACAGTATATATTATTTAAAAAAATCTTGATTTAATCACATTGGGGAAAAACTCGAAACTTTTTTTTTTGTGCTTTTTCCCAAAAAGTCAGAATGTGTCAGATTTTTGTCAAAAAGTCAGAAATATTCAGATTTTCACACTAATTCCAAGCAGACCACAGAATCTCCCAAACAGGATAGGGGTGTCTCCCTTTGACTTATTGATTGTAGGATTCTGACTTTTTTCAGCATCTCAAAAAGTTTGATTTATTTTTATTAGCATTCAGCCTTTAATAAATAACCCCCTTAGTTTTCAGGTTTGAAATTTGGATTAAGAAGGGTTTTGTTTCAGTTCGTTACTTGCAAAGTCCTGCCACCCAGAATCCATATTCAAAATGACTTGCACCAATGAGATTTAAAAAAAGATTCAGACAGCCCACTTATCTCTACCCTGATTACATAGTAACATAGTAACATGGTAACAATGTAGTAGTTAGGCTGAAAAAAGACACGTCCATCAAGTTCAACCTTTTATTTTTTAAACTTTAAACTTTTTTTTTTTTAAATGCCTAACTGCTAGTTGATCCAGAGGAAGGCAAAAAACCCTTCTCAAACCACTCCAATTTGCATTAAAGGGGGAAAAAATTCCTACCTGACTCCAAAAAGGCAATCGGACCAGTCCCTGGATCAACTTGTATAATGAGCTATCTTTCATAACCCTGTATTCCCTCACTTGCTAAAAATCCATCCAACCCCTTTGTCAACCCTCATCAGCTGGAAAGACCTACTGGTGAATAAAGCATTAGAGAGATTATTATATGATCCCCTTATATATTTATACATAGTTATCATATCACCCCTTAAGCTCCTCATAGCTAAGATTTTCCATACCTTTTACTAGCTTAGTTGCCATTCTCTGTACCCTCTCTAATACAATAATGTCCTGTTTTAGTGATGGAGAAAAAAAACTGTACGGCATATTCTATATGGGGCCTTACAAGTGCTCTATAAAGTGGAAGAATGACCCCCTCCTCCTGTGACTCTATGCCCCTTTTAATACAGCTCAAGACCTTATTGGCCCTTGATGCTGCTGACCGGCATTGCTTGCTACAGCCAAGTTTATCATCTACAAGGACTCCAAGGTCCTTTTCCATAATGGATTTGTCTAGTGCAGTCCCATTAAAGGTATAAGTGGCTTGAATATTTTTACATCCCAGGTGCATGACTTTACATTTATCAATATTGAATCTCATTTGCCACTTAGCTGCCCAGATTGCCAGTTTGTCAAGATCCTTTTGCAAGTGCCACATCCTGGATGGAATTAATTGGGCTGGATAGTTTTGTGTCATCTGCAAACACTGATACATCAATTACAACACCCTCCCCTAAGGTATTAATGAACAAGTTAAATAAAATAAGAAATACAAGATACATGAAAACTCTGCAACCTACAAAAAATTTAAAATTAATTGATACATTTCTCCATCCTTCCATAGTTATTTATTGTTTAGACGAGTTCCCCCTTTGAGGGCTGGATTAAAAACAATGGAGCAATTGCCAATGGCAAGCTATCAGCAGTTAGTTAGGAAGTGAAAGCAAATATTGCTAATCATAATTACGCAGGTCCGTTTTAGCACCTTTGTTAAATCACCTTCACAAATGATAAAACATTTTTTTTTAAAAAAGCATCTGTTAATAGAACTGCTCCATCAGAATTCTGCACTGAAATCCATTTCTGAAAAGAGCAAACAGATTTTTTTAATATTTAATATTGAAATCGGACATGGGGCTAGACATATTGTCAGTTTCCCAGCTGCCCCTAGTCATGTGACTTGTGCTCTGATAAACTTCAGTCCTCTTTACTGCTGTACTGCAAGTTGGAGTGATATCACCGCCCTCCCTTCCCCCCCCCCCAGCAGCCTAACAACAGAACAATGGGAAAGTAACAAGATAGCAGCTCGCTAACACGATAACAGCTGCCTGGTAGATCTAAGAAAAGCACTCAATAGTAAAATCCAGCTCTCACTGCAACACATTCAGTTACATTGAGTAGTACAAACAACAGTCTGTCAGAAAGCAGTTCCATAGTGCAGCACTGACTCTTTTTGAAAGCACATGAAGCACATGGCTGCCTACACACCAATATTACAACTAAAAGATTACACTTGCTTGTTCAGGAATTAATTGTTATATTGTAAAGTGAATTATTGCAGTGTAAACAGTGTAATTTAGATATAAAAACTACATAATAAAAATCATGACAGACAGAATCCCTTTAAAGTAAGAGAACCAGGGCAAGAGTTCTGGGAGGCAAGGGAACCAGAACATGTGACAGGAGTATCGGAGTTAGAGCAAAGAGTAGTCAAGGAAACAGGCCAGGGTCAAAACCAGTCAGACAGAACAGTGCAGAATCAGGATCTGAAAGAGTAGTCAGTAAACAGGCAATGGTCATTTCAGGCAGCAGACAGGAATGGTCAAGGACATGCATGGGTAAATTAAACCAGAATCACACCCAGGAACTATCTAACAAAAGAACTATATTGGGCAATGAGAATTAGGCTGTGGTGTCTTTAAATATTTGAATTTCGTGCCAAGCACAGCCCCTGTATTCACAGACAAAAATAAAAAGACATGCACATCCCTGCCGCCCCAATATACCACAAGTTATACTTAGACTCTCTAGATCCTACTATAACACTTCAGGATCCTAGTCCCACTCAGCACTACTCGGTGGAGCCTGTGTAGTTCATCTAAATAGCCCTAACTATATATCACTCCTAGAGTGATCTATTAAAGTGAGTATCCTATTACTATCTAGACCAGACCGTGTCTAGGTTCCAAGTGCAAACCATTCCTGCCTGCTCAGGTAAGGGTACTGGCAAAATGGACTCTGAGCACATGTCTGCTCTGCTCTTGTATACCATTTAACACTGCCATTTATGGGGAATACATTTATCACAAATATAAATATATATGTTATGTAGGTGCAGAGAATAGGAAAACGGCAAAAATAAGATTGCCCTAGATACAACACCTACATATTAAATATTGGGACAACCATAATTTTACTAAAGGCAATACTTTTTCATTGGATACACTTACCCTGATATGACAATGCTATTGCCATTAAAGATGTGACGCTTTCTATTTGATCCACGCATGTCTAAAAAGCCTCACCGCGGGACCCCTATACACGCAAACTACATGCTTCTGCTTATAATTCTATTCTTATAGGAAAAAACTCATTTACATACCCCTGATAAATTACTGTAACCAGATGAGGGAGATAAACCTACCAGTCAATTAATTAAGGTGATTATTATTTAATGGAAAATGTGTTCTTGAGCAACACGTAGAAAAGGAAAAAAGCCTAGCAATGCATTATATGTCGACAGTATTTAATCTTACGGAGTAAGATAAGTGTTCAAATACTCTCTGCAATCTAAAGAATTCTGTTCATTAACAGGACAAGATTTATAGGTTTATCAAAGTGCAATAATTTAACTGGTTACTCCATAAACAGGTGCTCTTAAACTAATTTTGGTCTAAGCCATGCTCTATTTTCTTCTCTCAACTGCTGCAGAAATGACATAGGGGGGTCATAAATATGAAAATTATAAATGGAGAGTGGAAGATTCATTGTATAAGTCACTTCCATCATCACAATAAATTAATATACATTTGTGTGTGTGATTGTGTCATCTCTTATATGCTATTTGGTTCTCTTTGCATTTAATTGACTTTAATATGCATTAATGTTTTTATACACAGGTATTAGGGGTACCTGGTGGTCCAGTCTGCTAGCGGGGACGCCCGCTGATGCATGCCGCTTCCAGGTTTTGATGAACGTGTCTATGTGTGTGCTTCCTTTTACTTTGGCGTGTCTCGTGATGTCATTGCAATTTGGTGCAAAATTTGAATATTTAAAGGAGCCTCGACCAAACAGTCACTGCCCAACTTAGGTCTATTTTTTTAGTTCCTGTCCTGACCCTTGACTGTTATTTAACTACTCTCTTGGATCCTGGTTCTGTACTGTGATATTGGTGTGTTTGACCTGGCCTGTGACCTTGACTACTCTCTTGTCTCCTGAATTCGTACTGCTTCTCCTGATTGGTATCAACCCAGCCTGTCCCTTGGCCAAGCACCGTGTTCTCTGTTCCTGCTGCAACTTTCCATTCACATGCCTGCCCAGAACTCCCTTCTTGGCCCTTTCACATTCAGACCTGACAGCTTCCGCGTAGTGGAGGGCTCCTCCTGAACAGGTAATACAGGTATACGTCTCTATGTTTTTGTTCCTGAAAATATTGACACACATGCAGTTATTATCTTTAGCAAAACATAATGATTTTACCTTTTGTAAAATGTATGGGCTTCGTTCTTTGGAAACCCGTTAGCCCTTAATTATAGCCGTCTCCCATAGATTCCATTTTAATCAAATAATTTAAACTTTTAAAAATTAGTTTCTTTTCCCTATAATGATAAAATAGTACCTTGTACTTGACCCCAACTAAGATATGATTAATCCTTATTGGAGGCAAAACCAGCCTGCATTCTTTTCGATTTCTCAAATTTTCAATATGCAAATTAGCCCACTTCGACCATCGAAATGTCAAAATTCGATCGTATCGAATAGATCGAATAAAAATCTATTGGATCATTCGACCATTCGATGGTCGAAGTATTTCCCCTTTAAATTTTTATTTGATGGCCTACTTCGCCAGATTAACGCTACCGAATTGTAATAGAAGTCAATGGGAAGCCCCCATAGGATTTTTTTTAAGTTTTATGTTCGAATACAAATCGTACGAAAGAACGATCGATTCCTACGAATTTTTCAAACACAATTTTAAATGTTTTTTCTTAAAATCGTTCGATCATACGATTTTATTGAAAATCGTATAGCGATGTTCGATTTTGTCGGATTTAACTTAAAAAAATCATTAAAGGGTCAAATTCGAGGGCTAAAAGCCCTCGATATTTGACCCTTGATAAATAAGTGTGTGTGTTGAATGGTTTCCTAATGGGACAAACCATAGTGTATTCCTGGATCCCATTAGGTGGAGGCACTGCCAGAGAAGAATTCCCAGTACCCTTTCACTTTTGCAAATGGTTATTTGGTAAGCAATGTATGATGTATGGGGGTGGCCAAAAAGGGGGTTACATTTATTATACAAAAAAGATTAGTGGTGCTTAAAACCATAATTACAACTGGTACTACCAAAAAGTGTAAAGTAAATACTGTCAAAAAAGACAAACTAATGAAGAAAACGCAGGAGGGTAAACTCACAGATCACCCCAGTCCCAAGGTGCAAATTTGCCACAATGTTCCACAGAGAATGTGAGACCCTTCAAAAATGTAGCTATAAAGTTTAAAAATTTAAAAATATTTATTAGGACATACTAGACCTAATGCTTTTCATGCCTGTAAGGGCACTTACTCATAGCCTATAATATTTTTTTTTTTCATTTTTATATTTTATGGGTACATTATTATTTTTGGAGGGACTCACATTTTCTGTGGAACATTGTTACATTTATTATAGCCCAAAGCTGAGAAATATCCAAATCTGAAAATTCTCCATCTCAAACCTGTTGAGGTCATGTAGAAGTCAAAGTTTCTTGACATTTTGATCCATTCTGGTTTTCATCAGATAAATACAAGTTTTCAGGGCAACAATTCAAGAAAATCAAGTACAAGTGTCAATCGTACAATTGGAACAGATGCGCAAATTAATCACAATGTTTTTATGCTCTGCCTTTTTTGGGAAAAATTATTGATAAACTAGTTGATGGGAGTTAGGTTGACTTTGTTTTAATTAAAAAATTAGTTTTAGCAAATAACCCCTAAATGTTGAAAAACCCCAACAAAGGTTTAGTCAGTATGAATTCCAAGGTATCCTTAACAGTGCTTTACAAATAAAGTTATACATACAAACATACTCTAAAGCAGTGATCCCCAACCACTAGCTCATGAGTTACATGTTGCTTTCCAACCCCTTGGATGTTGCTCCCAGTAGCCTCTTACCAAATACTTATTTTTGAATTGTTGATTTGGAGGCAAGTTTTGGTGAGCACCTTGCCTCAGATGGCATTTCCCCCATAAGTTACCAGGGGCGGCAAAAAGCGGCATTTGGAACGCTGCCTCAGGCCACATAGGGGCTACCAAATAGCCAATCACAGCACTTATTTAGCACCTCAAGACCATTTTTCATGCTAGTGTTGCTCCCCAACTCCTTTTACTTATGAATGTTGCTCATGGGATCAAAAGGTCGGGAATCCCTGATCTAAAGGAAAATATCTACTAAAAATTAAGAATTGTATACTGGGAAATGTCATTGCTGTATTTTTGGATTTAATTATATCCAGAAACCCATTATCCAGAAAGCTCTGAATTACAGGAAGACTGTCTCCCATAGACTCCATTATAATAAAAAAAAAAAATAATATTTTGAAAAATTATATTCATTTTCTCTGTAATAATAAAACAATACTTTGTATTTGATATACTGAATCCATATTGGGTGTATTTAATCTTTAAATGAAGGTATAGAGATCCAAATTACAGAAAGATCCCTTATCCAGAAAACTCTACGTCACAAGCCTTCTGCATAACAGGTCCCATGCCTGTAACAGATCCCAAACTTGTATATCAATTTGCATTAAATATACATGTCTAAAATTACTCATTATTAAAAATAAACCTAGATGTGTAATGTATTTTAAATTAAATTTTGAATACTGAATTCTAATTCTCACCAGTATCGTTTACTTTGTGATCATAACAATATCTATTCAGCAGCTGACACCCCACGCACATAGTTTTTATCTTACACTGGAGAACTAGTTGAAAGGAATCTTGAAATGAAAATAATAGGTTTTTTTTATCAAACTGAAAAATATGAAGGAAATGACAATTGTTGCTGGCTCTAAAGTATAAAAAAAAGTATTATTCCTTATTTTGTAATATTGACTCAAGAAATATTGAGAATACAAAATGCCAGTTTTTAGGCTATAAATATATATTGCATTTTAGAAAACATATTGATATTATAAAAAAATATATAATTTTCTATGATAGCTACTCTGACACTGCGGATTGCATTACACAAATTCATTTCACTCTACACTCTGCGTTTCCCTCTGATTCAATATGTCAGAGAGAAACAATCTTAACAATACTCCATCTGAAGTGAAAGCAGCGGAAAATGCAATAATATTCAATACGTTAAGCAAAATAACCAGTAATCACGTTGAAAGACTAAATCCACAGCACAATAAGAAAAAAGATAAGAATTCAAAGTTCTATTGACCTGTATGCTAAACTTTAACACAATTCCCTCTGTTATTAAATTAGTAAATCCCCCTTTTTTCACTTTTGAAAGCAATTCAACAGTTGCAAAGCAGACACAGAATACATTGATGACGTTACTTATTTAAAAAAGTTGCTAACTCTGTTTTGGGGAGAAAGAAATCGTTTATTTTCTTTAATCATTTTGGTTCAAGCTATTCTTTGTCAAATTATAGGCCACGTGTATATTGCTGGAACTTGAAAAAATGTCTTATTATACACTGGGTAATGGACACGCTTCTTTATATCTGTAGACTCTAATGAGTTCTGAGACCATTTACAGAAAAAATGGTCTCATTATATATACAGTCGATAATGAATCTGGTCCCTTGCTTTGTGGACTTGTAGGATATCCCTTCCAAGAAGAAGCATTAGCTGGGCCTTGGGGTTGAGATCTGAGATTAAATGCATTATACACTTCAGGTGCACATGGTGTTTAGCCACATCTGGGGTCAAAATTTCAGATCTGTTATCAGGAAACTGATTGCATTCAGTTATACTGTAGTTGACAGGGGCAATTGTATTCATCCATCTATGGTCTCTATTTGATAACTGGATGCCTTTCTCCCAGCTGTCTCAATAACTTCTGCACAAGTTTTGAGGGAGTGTGAGATGCTTGGACCCTTGATATTGAATACATCAATGAAGGCTGGACAGCCTAGAGACTTCTGTACATTGTTTGTAGCAGTGTTTCCTTTCTCCCCGCCACGCTCGCTAACACCCTTGGTTTAAAATACAGTCCATGGGCCTGGCCCAGGACTGTGTTGTGCTGTAATGCTGTGTTGTGATGTGCGCTGTCACATTCTGTGCATTTTACACTGACCTTACAGTCCTTGGCAAGATGATATGTAGATGAGCAGCACTTGTAGAAGATGTAGTTTTCTTTCAAGAAGGCTGTGTGGTCTGCTATGGGCTTTTCTCTGAAGGCTCTGCATTTCAGAAGAGGGTGCGGCTTTTGGTCTAGAGGACATTTCTTTGATCTTTGTCTCCTCGTGGGAGAATTCAGCTGACCTGTAGGAAGAAGCTGGGGAGAAAACATAAGTTTTGTGAACTGTTACTGCTGGTTTGCAAGTATTAGGTACTGAAGGGGTGGCATGTGGCAGAATGAGATGAGTCAAATGAGTCATTTGTCATCTTGGCTTGTTGGTATACTAAGTCCATGAATATGGTTAAGGGAGGAAATATAACTTTGCGCACTTCTTTGAACTCTGACCCATGTGCCATTTACCACTCTTGTAAGTTATAAGGCAACTTTTGCACTATAGGGTTAACACCTCTGGCTGTGTCGAGGAATGCAAGCCCTGGTAAGTCCCCTTCAGCTTTGGCTACATGCAGTTCCATTAATAGGTAACTTAGTTCTCTAAGTTTTTGGTAACTTTTATTAGATATTTTAGGGAAGTCATCAATTCTTTTAAAAAGTGTATTTTCTACTACCTCCGCTGAGCCATAGTACTTTGCCAGATCACTCTAAGACCAGTCTCTGGGTGGTTTATGTTGATAACTCTAATCCTTTTGGCATGCTCTGCAGACTCAGTACCTAGGTATTTGGTCAGGAGGTCTATTTCCTCACTGTATGAAACATCTAAGCCTTTGATAGTGGTTTGAATGGAGGATCACCAGGCTCTGAAGCCTTCTGGGTGGTCGTTAAACTTTACAAGTTATTTGGGACTAGCTTGCAGTGTGCAAAGAATTTGGCAAAGTTCATTGTGACCTGGTTAGCAGTAGGGTACAGAGGTGGTTGGGTGTAATATAGAGAAGGTGTTGTGTAATCATACCTGTCTGGAGGATCTCTTTTAGGCTGATTTGTGACATACCGCTTTAACATACCGGTGGAAGCTGGTGCAGGGTTAACCCTAGGCTTGGTTACCTGACTGAAGTGGGTGCTGTAAGCAGGATCACTTTGTGTGTGGTCTCTGTGATGCACTTGCAGCTTGCTGGCAGCTTTTGGAGGTGTGTGGCATCCTTGGTCTGGCTCAGGGGCAGCATGTTGGCCTGGTTGTTGTGCTGAAAGAGACTTTGTGCCCTGCTTGGTGTGCTGGTAGACGTACTCTCTAGTGCGTTGTAGTGGGTCATGGGGTTCAGCCTTGAAATCTGGTTCCTTGCTGTGCCTTTCACTGTCAGGGTACACAATCATCTCTAGAGCCTCTAATTGGATTACTTTCCACTTTTGCCTCTAGTTCTAAGCATGCTTTCAAGCGGGTACTCTCTGCTTCCGTTTCTGCTTCTCAGAGCACTTTATGTATTTTTGCTTCCATTTCCATCTCTGCAAAGGCATGGGCCTTTGCTGCTTCTGTTTTTGAGCGGGCAATGGTGGCTGCATTAGTAACAGAGGAGCGTTTAGAGGAGCCCGAAACCTGGGATCTGTTAATGAGGTTGTCTTTTTCTGTGACATTATGCAACGCTGGATAAGCCTTTGCCTGTTTTAGCTGTAGTGGCTGTATCTGAATCACTAAAATATGATTTTGTCTGTGCTTGCAGGGGCTTTGCTCTGCCTGCTGTACAGCTTTGTTTCACTGCACATGCAGTAAGGCTACAGATCCACCTGCTGGATAGCCATTGTTTTACTGCGATGCAGTGAGTTGCAGTTTCCTCTACCTGCTTGGTCACCGTTGTTTTACTGTGATGCAGTGAAGCTATAGATCCACCTGCAGGAAAGCCATTGTTTTACTGTGCATGCAGGGAGTTGCAGTATCATCTGGTAGCCATTGTTTTACTCTTCAGGCCTCACTATGTGTTACCCTGGGGGAGTGTGTAGCTTGATATGCAGCTAAACTCCTTCCTTCATTAATCCACTGACACAAGATATTGAGCTTGAGTTTTATTAACAAATGGTAAGGTGTAAAAGTAGGGAAGATATACAATAACAGTGATTAGTAAGCTGTACAATACATCATAATCTATAAAATACATTAACACTGTGAAGCATAAAGGGTGAGAGGCATCTGTATAATAAATCTAAATATATATATATATATATTTTTTTCCCTCAGTTTTCTTTCTAATATAGAGTTTAGTTAACTAGACCCTCAATGTCACCTTGGTGTGGTTGATGTTTTAGCCAGCAATTATTTCATAGATTCAACTGTTGCCATTATCCTGTGTGTGGTTATTTTATGCCATATTGAGGACCCTTTTGCCAGACAGAAAATTGGTGATGTTACTGCACTCCAGATTTCCCAGTTACTCATAGCCATGCCCCGATTTAAGGCCAGGCCAGAAAGGCCCAGGCCCATGGTGGCAAATTATTAGGGACGGCTTGCCAATTTATGGGGACAGAAATTTGACCTAGTCTTTCAATGTTTCATGGTGGAGTGTAACATAGGGTATCCCAAACCCAGAAATAACTTCAAGGTTCCAGTCTTGGCTCACTCTTCCAACTATTACAGCCGCCTTTGGCTTTGGGTGGAGCCCTCTGCTATTCAGAGGCTGCCAGGGAGAAAGTTCTGGCAGAGTATGGGAACCGAACATGTACAAGAGGGACAGTGAAGCAGGCAACCAAGACGACAGACAGGCAAGATACAGTCAAGATTCAAAAACCAAATACTACCAGTAAGGAAAGCACATTCAGGAACCAGGAAGGTGCCTTTATGTTGGGCAGTGTTGCAGGAGTTGCTGAGGCATAGTAACACTGTGAGTTAAGCAAAAATAAGATTGTTCCCAGTGGGTAAGCGCATGCTTAAAATACATCCACTAAATGCTTTCCATTTATTACCCAAAGTATTAATATTGGAAAACTGATTTATTCAATAATTACAGTTGGCTAACTAGAGTCATTTCAAAAATGCATTGTAAGCTGTCAAACAACATAGCCTTTGAATATCAAATGTAAACAGTGGGCATCTTTATTTGTTAGGAAAGAAATCCCATTGGATGAACATGGAATAAAATGGAGAATTACATCAGTAAAAAAGATGGTTAGGTCTCCTTCATAAAAACATATTCAAATGATTTGTTCCCAGAAGTGCAAATTATGCGCCAAATGAAGCCTTGGACAGCAACACATCAACAAGAGCGATGCTCCATGTTCCCCTATCTGTATTCATGCATGCAGAGGTGTCAGAAAGGATAAAGATGACATAAAAGTAGCCTGCATAGAAACAGATAAGATCATTTAATTATAGAAGTTTCACCTTTTTTTCAGATAAAAAGACTGATGGTCATCGATATCCCTTGGTGACATAGAGAGAGACATGGGATACTGCTAATAGCATCAGTTCGTCAATGCTGTTTGCAAAATATTTTCATGAAGGAAACCTAACCAACACATAACACATTTTAATTTTCCCCTAAAAACTTGAAAAAGAAAACAATCAAGGTTTAATAAATGGGCTCCTACATCTACAAAATAATCATCGAAAACCCGATAGGATTGTTTCGCTGAAAACTTCAATTATTGAATCTATTGATTTCAATTAGAGATGTCTTAATTCAAAACATTCTGAACAGGTTTCCATATAATGGATATTTTCATATATGTGGTTTAAAGAAGCTGATAGTAAAAAAAAAAATGGAAAAGATAGCAGTTAGACTATTTCCCAAAATAAAAGTATGCAGGAATCTATTGTGAAAATTTAAATAAAAAAATATAATTCAACTTTTTTAAATAGTTGTAAATACTGATAGCATTAATTAATTGGTTATGTTTTTACTGGTTATGCTGGAGAATACAGCGGTTTTGAGCATGGGTGGTCCTCTTGCACTGTGAAGGATAGGCCTCAAGGAACTCCCTAGATCAGGGGTCCCCAACCTTTTTTTGCTTTTGAGACACATTTAAATTTAAAAAAGAGTTGGAGAGCAACACAAACATGAAAAAGTCCATGTGGGTGTCAAATAAGTGCTCTTATTGGCTTTTTGGTAACCCCTATATGGACTGGCAGCCTACAGGAGAGAATGTTTGGCAGGACATCTGTTTTTTATACAACCAAAACTTGCCTCTAAGCCAGTAATTCAAAAATAAGCACCTGCTTTGAGGTCACTGGGAGCAACATCCAATGGGTTGTAGAGCAACATGTTGCTCGGGAGCTACTGGTTGGGGACTGCCCTAGATGATCTTTCTCAAAGCACTCATTGTCAAGAGTAGTGATCTTCTGCTGTAACTTTCTTGAAATGAAATGGAAGCCTTTACTGATTACAGTTATTTTGTACAGCTACTGTAATCTAGAATGTTCAGAACCTGGAGTTTTCCAGATAAGGGATCTTACCTGTAATTTTAATCTTCATACTTAAAAATCATGCTGTTGGGTAATCTGGAAACCTAGCTGCTAGCCCCACAACTGAAGAAACCTTCCACCTGTCTCTCTGGTGATTGTCATAATTATTGCCTTGACACAACTCACATTTTGAATTAGTAATTAGATGAAGCATACAATACTCAGGAGGAAAGTATTGGTGGTCAAAACACCTGTTCCCATTTCCCTAAGAAACATTTGTAGGCCTTGGGAGGTAAGGTAAACCACAGTTTGAGAATGAGCTCTATAGTAGGAAGTTGTCCATCTGTGACCAAGTCAGTCATGGCCAAAAAGTTTCCTCATACATCTCTATGGAAAGCTGGAGAATACAGCAAATTTGAGCATGGGTGGTCCTCTTGCACTGTGAAGGATAGGCCTCAAGGAACTCCCTAGATGATCTTTCTCAAACCTCTCATGGTCCAGAGTAGTGATCTTCTGCTGTAACTTTCTTGAAATAAAATGGAAGCCTTTATTGATTACAATTCTTTTGTATAGCTATGGGATCTATAATCTAGAATGTTAATTTTAATCTTCATACTAGAAAATCACTTAAACATTAGTTAAACCCAATTGTTCTGCCACCAATAAGGATCAATTATATCTTAGTTGGGATCAAGTACAAGGTACTGTTTTATTATTACAGAGAAAAAAGTAATCATTTAAAACATTTTGAATCGTTTGATTAAATCGATTAGTCTATGATTAAATTGATTAGTCTATGGGGGAAATTCACTAAGCGGCGAAATTACGCTAGCGAAGTGCGAAGTTACACTAAGGTTGGCCAACGGTAGCGTAGTTGAGCTAGTGTTACTTCGCCAGGCAAAGCGCATTTATGCCAGCGATGCCTAATTTGCACACTGCGCAAATTTCAAAGTATAATAGAAGTATATGTTACAGCCACTACATTGCACTACACAAGCCCAGGAAACCTTTAATAAATAAAATAAAGTTGTCCTATTGCCCTAAACATGTGCCCCCTGTATAGTTGAGTTGCCATATGTTAGGAAATGTAGGAGGGAAGGAGGGTAACCCCCCCAAAAGAATTTGCTCTTTTTCACCCTAGAAAGGGACTTTTTTTCCAAATTTTTTTTCAAACTCCTATCTATTGTATTGAGCTTCGCCAGGTCTGACCTGGCGAAGTAACGTCTACCGTAAGTGGTAACGTTCAGTAAAATGGTCATCTTAGTGAATTTGCGTAATTACGATCCTTCGTCAGTGCGCAACTTCACCTGGCGTTAGGGTGCGAAGTTGTGCTAGTCTATCTAATTCGCTAGCGAAAATTTGCCAGAGTCGGTTTTAGTGAATTTGCGAAGTTACGATTTGACGTCACGCTGGCGAATTAGCCCCTATAGGAGATGACCTTCCCAAAAAAAAAGTAAGTTATAACATAATAATTACATATCTATTTAAAAATGTGTGTATTATTTTGATGTCTCTTTACAAATGTTATATGTATTTTAAATCTTTTGTTTTCCAATTCCAAACAATTCATGGTCTCTTTCTCTAAGAAAGCTTCAGGTATATGCCATTCATTACATGTAAATAAATCTAATCATTTTCATTTATTACATATTTCATTATAATTTATAATAAGTTAAAGAATGAAACCATTATGTACACTACGCTATTGGTCAATCTTATCAGTGTGATTGTGAGGCTCTGGATTCCACGTGCTTAAAATTCAGCTGTAAACATTTCCTGAGAACAAGCTCCAGAATTCTTGAGCCTTTTCAAGGTGCCGGATTTGTAATATATTTAAATATGTTTGCAGTGTTTTTGGCCAGTTAAGCAGTCTTTTATTATGATTATGTTTTATTTCTACCCTGCAGATTAAGGTTTGTTAGAGAACATTGGCTTCCAAGATGCTCCTTAGAGGTTTCCCTCCAGACCAGAATTTTGTGGAAGCATGCCAAGTACTCTCTATTCATATTCAAATGTTCAAATTCACCTATGAGTGCAGGTACATAGATTTTTCTTAAAATGTGGTATGGCAGGAGGAGTCCCCCCATGGAACGGCTTTGAAGCTTTTCAAACATATGCAAATTAGCAACAATTGATTAAGAAAGATATGCACTTGGTACAAATTAGAAAATACTGTGCTCTCTGTGATGTAACATTTTAATGTATGCAAGGTATATTGTTCTAGCAGAATCAGAAATATCTAGAGACACAGTATATAATACATCACTTTAGTACATCTTGTGAGCACTGTACTGGGGGATTAAACAAAACCAACATCATTGTAAATATAATTATTGCAAATGCAAGTAGAGGAGTTACATTGTGTTGTGTCCAGCTTCTTTCCTCATGAGCTTCTATCCATTGTGTCTAAAATGTCAATTACATCCTCAAGGATTTCTTTGTCAGGAACAGGCTGATCTCTTTCCCTTAAAATTATACCATAGAAAATGTTGTGAATTTGTAAATATATTCCAAACTACAGCTGGATAGAATTGAAATGAATTCAAGACATTTCATAACAACAGTTGACGGAGCATAATGGGAGCTTAACCTAGGAACTGTAAAGTCTGTAGGTGCTGGGAGGTAAAATAATTTTGCAAAAAAAGTTGAGGAGACAAAATTACCCATTGACTTCAAAACATTTGGCAAATTTTCTTAGTTATTTGAGTTTTCAGCGACATGTTGCTTTTTTTCTCCTGCATGAATAAATGAATTTTATCCTTGTGATGCAAAATGAATGTAGAAATTCTAGCACAGATTCACACAAATTTTCACCACTCATGAAAACACAAATTTTGCCACAAATCTAGATGAGGTGAAAAAACCTTGTTATCCCTAATCCTATCCATCAACTCCTATCCATACTTTCCTATACATACTATTCTATCCATAAAATCTTATTCATACTATTCTAGCCATATTATCCTATCCATACTATTCTATACATAAAATATTATTCATTCTATTCTATCCGTACTATCCTATCCATACTACTCTATCCATACATTTCTATTCACGCTATTCTATCATTATTTTACTATCCGTACAATTCTATCCATACCATCTTAGCCATGTAATCCTATCCTTAGTACTCTATCCATACTGTCCTATCCATACTATTCTATCCATACAATGCCAATCATATTATTGTATCCATACTATCCTATCCATACAATACTATACATTATATCCTAGTAATCAGTGTCGGACTGGGACACCAGGGGCCCACCCAAAAACCTAAGACCAGGGGTCCACCATAAAACCTTATACCAGGGGCCCACTCTCAGTACTAAGATTCTTCATCTCCTCAATCAACCTCTATTCTCTTAGTTTGTTTTCTTTACATACTATAATCAATTATTCCATCTATTTAGCCTCTTTGTTCTCATAGAAATAGGGAATGGCCATGAAATAGGCCAAAAGTTTAGCAGCATGAGGGCCCACTGACACCTTGGCCCACCGGGAGTTTTCCTGGTATTCTGGTGGGCCAGTCCGACACTGCTAGTCATATAATGCTATGCATATTATTTTATCCGTCCATACTGTCCTCACCATGCAATGTTATCCATATTATCCTATCCATACAATCCTATCCACACAATCCGATCCATCCTATCTATACCATCCTAACTATTCTATCATATGCACACAACCCTGTCCATACTATCATATCTATATTATTCTATTTGTTCTTTCCTATTAATAATATCAAATACAGAGATTACTACAATATCCTTCTAATATGCTATACTTTCTATTATGTTGATTGCAAGTGGCATTTTGTCTGCTCCACAAAAAATATTTTCTACAGTATGTACCCAGGATAAAAGACAATAAAGTGTGCTTGCCTTGAAAATCCACAAGTCTATATTGCACCTGTGGAATTGTAAATATATTATTCTCCCTCAGTGTTTTCTAAATAGATTTCAGCTGCACAATCAGAGCATAACAAATGTTCCATACAGTGGGTTTAAATCTGATTTAACCATATGTTCGCTGCTCCCAGCATGTAGCAGCTTTATATATAACATTATTATTATTATTTTTTATTATTACACCCAGCAATGCTTAGAGAAGCATAATTAAAAGTTAAATAGCCAAATTTGTTTTCAGGAATTAAGGCATTTTTCATATTAGTTTCACAAAGGAATTATCTTTTTATTAGTTGTAATATAATTATTCATTAGCGCTACTAAAGCATAAAATACTGGAATTAGATTTGGCCTGCTGTGTACACCGAGCACATAAAGCTGTTAAGTGTTTTATAAAAACAGAAGATAAAGGATGTGTTTTTTTGGACAGAGTGAAAATTACAAAAACAACAAAAAAAAAAAAAAAAAAAAAAAAAAAAGGCAAACACAGGTGCATCAAACTTTTCAGATGGTAAACCAATTTCAACAAACCCAGGAGTGTTCCATAGCATTTCATTGTTTGGATTCGGAATACAAGATGATAATTAGAAAATTGGGAGTCTATTAATTTTTCAGATTTACTCATGCAAGAACCACTGAGCTATAGTGATATTTGCTTACCTAGTCATTATGCAAAAATATATTAGCTAATTATTTTGACTAATGCAATTAAGATATGCATATTTAGCATAAACCATACAATGGAAATGTTACAGTCAGCAGTTGCCAGGCTGTACTCATGGGCAGCTAAGAGGGAAAAGGCTCAGTATAGTCTCACTTGGAGAAACAGAAGATGGCTGCAATATTTTTTGAGCTGGTGTTCTCAATCCCTCTGCCTTTATTAAACCATTATATTTATAACAGGGACATAAAGACATATTTCTGTTATGAGTTGACTAAATTTGATGATTTTGAAGTAGAGTTGTTGCCTCATAAAATATAATTACGCTTTTAACAATCCACTTTAATACAGCAGTATGTTATTCCGGTATCTGCAAATATTTCTGTAGAGTTTAGAATCCAAGTGTTTTGTGCCAACCTTAAAGTTTAAAATAACTGTGTGTTGTGAAATGGTGTTTAATATCATGAACACAAGTGACAATTGAATTGTTGGTTGTTTCAATTTCATTGTTTAAGGGATTTTATGAGATTTGTAGGGGGAACTCTATTGAAAAGTGCAGCGGCTGTGCTACAGATATCAGCCGGCTCAGGGATTTAGCAGGTATGAAAATGATATCTACAATGCATGCTTACCAATGTGCGGAGGAGGAAGTGAAGAGGATCTGCAATTAGAAGGTGGCCATACCATGTGTGGCCCTTGTAGACTCTCTGTTCTTTCATCCCATGAGCCTATTAGTAGAAGATTGCCATGTGTATGGCCACCTATAGTCTGGGAGTCAAATGGAAGTAGGACAGAATTATAGACAGGCCATTGGTGTTTGTTTAAGCTAATCCCAAGAACCTAAACACAGTTCATAATGGTAGAATCAAGAAGACAATAAAACATGAGTATGTCAGGCAATATTTGAGTAAATAAAAAATGAGCTTTGTTCAAGAAAGTATATGGGTGCTATTGTCTTAAACAGTGATCCCTAACCAGTGGGCGAAGAGAACAACATGTTGCTCACCAAGTCCTTGTATGTTGCTCGCAATGGCCTCAGAACAGGAAATTCTTTTTGAATTCCTGGCCTGGAGGTACGTTTTGTTTGCAAAAAACCATCTGTACTGGCAATCAGGCAAAAACTTCCAAACTGTAGGCTGCCAATCCATATAGGGGCTACCCAATAGTCAAGCCAATCTCAGCCCTTATTTGGCACATCCAGGTGTGTTACTTGTGTTGCTTTCCAACTCTTCAATGTGGCTCATTGGTAAAATAATGTTGGGGATCCCTGGTATAAAGTGAGGACTATTTTGTGTTTTTGTAATCGACATCCAAGAAGTCGACCGACAACCTGACATCCTGAATCTCTTAACAGCGATTAATATAGGCTATAGGTGTCATCTAGCCTTGTGGTGGAATTAAGAACAGACAGGTGGAAACTGACTTTGGCTGGGGTCCACCAGGAGACCTTCTTGAACATTAATACCAGTAACTCTCATTTTATTCAAACTGCTGCACCAAATACACAAGAAGTGTGTGGGAAAATCTCAAATGAGTCCAACTTGATTTTGTATGACAATAGGCTGAGTGCTTATAAGATCAGTACAGTATGTCTGCAGATACTGAATTTTTCTCTAGCTCCATCCTATTGAGTGTTTTCTGTTTGTCTTTTCAATCTCAAATCTTAATTGTAGGAAATATTCCCAGCCGTTTTTTTTTTACAGGAATGTTGTATCTGTTACATGTCCGTATTAGAAGGGAGCAAATCTCTTGCCAGCGTTTTGTCACAGAAAAACCCAGCGTGCGATCTCTGCGTGAAACAAATAAATCGCTCAAGCTTCAAAATGCAAGCAATTACCAATCAAGCACATGCGTTGCAGGAAAATAAGCAAAAAAAACACCAAATGACTAAAAGAAGTTTGACCTATAAAAACTTTGAAAGGAAACATGTTTCAGTTTATCATAATAAAAAAGATTTTAGAAAACATATTGTAATTAAATAAAGGAAAAGCTAAAGTTTCTCTACTTTGCAAGAACCTTTCATGTATGATCTCTCAATCATTGTTTTCAGCAGATGGAGATATAAATTTGCACCAAATCTTTGAACTGGAGCTTCTGCATTTAGTAGGAAATGTTACAACAAATTCTATCTGAAATTATGTGTTTAAGTCCATTTCCATCAACTTTTCTTTTTCATGTCAGACTTTTGGTTTAAAAAAATCCAAAAAAGTTACACAAAAAAAGCATGACTCAATCTGTGAAATAAATTCTATTTTGTTTATGGAAAAACTCAGTAAAAAAGCATGACTTTTCTGGGATTTATTATATCACAAAACTGAGACAATTCCGAATCCAAAAAATACTACAGCTAAAACCTGTGAAAATCATTTAGAAGTCTATGGTAGGTTTCCCTTTTACAAGTGAAGATATTTATTTGCTTCGTCTTTTTTGATGCTAGTTTTTGTGCAACAATACAAAAAAGTTATGAGTTATCACCCATGGTCCCTTTAAATATTAAAATTTTGCACCAACTATGATGACATTATAAGACATGCCGAAGAGAAATGACACACGAAAAGATGCACATCAAGCCAGGAACCAGAATGCATGGGCGCACAGAGGAAACTGGAGCTGTGGGTGTCCCTGCAGGTATTTTCATACATGTTGCTAGAATTTAGATAAGAATCTTGCAATTTATATGGCATTCAGCAATCAAATCTCACTTGGTGCTCAATTGGATAGGACTTACCACGACCCAGTCATAATCTCCTTTATGCGAACTCCAAATAGCCGGGTACAATATGAAAACTTCTTTTTATTGTACCATATAAAACAATAAAAATAAGTTTTTATATTATTTCTGGGTACCTTTGAGCTTACATAAAGAATATTTAAAATAAATAGCCCCCTCTGACCAATGGTTCAGAAAATGCCTGATTGTACTACTTCCTCGACTCCTAGTTCTGATTAACCTTGATCGCTGCCTGCCCTGAACTGTGCCTGAACTAGAACTCTACTCATCCCCTCTGTACACTACAAGATGTTACCTGTATTGTCAGTTACTCAGTACATGCTTCTTCTTAATTTCCAACTTTGTGGTTCTGAAAGTCCTGCAACATACAACTCGTTTAGCTCATATAAGACTGCAATTGCAAAGTGCAATTTGGGTTGCTAATTGTTATGTTTTATCCATTATGCTGAGAAAACATACCAGCTCTCAAAATATACCAGCTTGCAAATGGTGAACCAGACTGTAAAACTTTATTAAGTCACTCAAACAATCATAGCAATAGTCCTTCATCAGGCCATAGTTATATATAATTAACAATTATACCTTTTTAACAATTGGTACCTTTTTGGTTATTTATCCATATAAATATATATATATATATATATATTTATTTATAGATACATACTGTACACAGACACACAAATATTTATCACATTTTTTGTACAATAGATGTTTCTCTTGGTTGCCATGAACCCAGCAACTTAATTCACTTTCTTGATTCTTAATTGGGCACTTTGATAGCATGACGATTAGTGCAGACTTTATTTCTGGATCCTGGAATACATAAAGCAGTTACAGAATGCCTAATGGTTCAGAAGATAATGCTGTTTGTGTGATTAGTGACAGGTGGGAAACAGTGGTAGGTGAATGTATCAAGCAAACAGGAAGCCGTGTGAGTAGGGAAATGAAAAAGAACATTTATAATTACAAGGTGATCTTTTCAATAACAGTTTCCTAATAACAGGACATGAATAGATGTTGAGCAAGGAATGCAATATCTGCAGGCACTGTAGCTTTATTTATAAAGGATCAGCAATGAATCAAAGGTGTCACCATTATTATTTATTATTAGTGATGTGCGAATTTGTCCCGTTTTCCGAAAAATCTGTGAATTTCCAGCGAAATTCGTGAAATGGCGAAAAATTCACAAAACAGCGCCAGTGTCTCATTTTTGATGCCGGCGGCATTTTTTGGACACCAGCAAAAATTCGATGGTGGAAATACGCCAGCGAAAATTCGTTGGTGGAAATATA
>CM044431.1:223777691-223819323 GCA_024363595.1 Xenopus borealis | reverse complement strand
ATTTCTTTGCTTGATGATGCATGTGCAGTGCCACCTAATAAGATACAAGATTGTGAGCTCCTGTGCACAACTTTCAGACCTATATTATTACTGTTATAGAGATGCTGTATGGTGAGATGCTGAACGTTTATGCTGGTAAATTCAGTATATAAAATAGGGCCTTTCTAACCAAATACATGTTTAGGGTTTAGTTCTCCTTTACATGAACTTACATGGACACTTTGGGCCTATCTGCCTACAATATAGAATATTGGTTAGCATCCCATACTGCTTCTGTCTGCATGTTGAAATAGAGCTCTGTAACTCAAAGTTGAGCCTAAAAACAGCCTTAATGGGGCCGGCAGACATAATGATGTAAACAGAAAATCTCATTGGTGTGAAGTCCTGATTGATTTTTGTTGCTTTAAGCCCCCACTCCCATATTGGGCTGCTGAATTAGCATTTATTCTGACGCTAAGTGTAAGCTTCATTTCTCCATGGAGCATGTTGTTAGAACCTACCAAAGATTTGCCTTGATGGTCCTTCTAAGCTCAGATGCTCTTTGGCTGAATGGAAACATATTTTCTGTATGTTTGAGGGTTTTTTCTTGTTTTTCATGACATTAAGTCTTGTCTGTGCTCTTTCCTATTATTCTTAACCCTATACTGTAAGACCCCCAAGTGTGCCAATCACAGAGCACTGGCCAAAGGTAACAATAGGCCCCCTACATTTAATATCATTTTATCCTTTGCTTTCTTTTGCTCTTTCCTGAACTTTCTTTACTGTTTTCAAAACACTTTCAGTGAAATGTATCCCTCCCCAAATGCCTCCGATGCTAAAGCTGCTCTCTTCCATGGAGTCTTTTTTCTCACTTTGTTCCTATTGGGGAACAGCTTGTCCTATTGTTGCTCACAACTAAAACACCTGCCGGCTAATTTCCACCTCCAGCTTCTTCTTTGAATTGTGAGTCTGCTTTATTCTCTCCTTGGATGAAATTGTTCTTTTGCTCTGGTCACAGTTTATTTCTCTTTCCATGGCTGGTTTCATTCTTCATCAGCATCCTACGGGCAGTTATTCTTCTCTTTACCTTCTACTTCCCACCCTTCCCTTCTGCCTTTATATCACTGCTGACATGGGGAACATTTCCACTCATAAATGGACACTTTAGTGTGTTCTGGAGCTGAAATCTGCCCTTTTTGAGCAGTAAGAGTTGTTGGGTGGTAAAGGTATGGGATCTATTATCCAGAATGCTTGGGATCTGGGGTTTACGGAAAATTGATCTTTTCTTAATTTGGACCTTCATACTTTGTCTACTAGAAAATCATGTCAAGGTTAAATAAACCCAATAGGCTGGTTTTGCTTCCAATAAGGATTAATTATATCTTAGTTGGGATCAAGTACAAGCTACTGTTTTATTATTACAGAGAAAAAGAAAATCTTTTTTTAACAATTTGGATTATTTGGATAAAATGGAGTCTATGGTAGATGGCCTTTCTGTAATTTGGAGCTTTCTGGATAATGGGTTTCTGGATAACAGATCCTATACCTGTGTTACAGAGAAAAAGGAAATCATAATTAGGATTATTTGGATATACTGTAATGGTGTCAATGAGAGATGGCCTTCCCATAATTCAGAGTTTTCTGTATAACGGCTTTCTGAATAACAGATCCCATACATATTTTCTTGGTCTACTAGAACTTTCTAGACTTATTTTGTTACATGTTGGTACTCATTTACTAACTGCAGCGTGCTAAGAGCAATTTCAGACAAAATATACTGTATATTCTGCCCACAGTAAAACATTTTTTTTCTACAATTCCTGCGTCCTTGTGACTGATTTACTTGTGCTTGTTGTAATTGTGTCCAATAGGGATACACCAAATCCACTATTTGGGATTGGCCAGATCCCGAACCGAATGCAGACCCTAATCTGTAATTAGGGACAAGAAGTACTAAAGGGAACAGTTTGCATGGTGTACGGTTAAATATTTTTTACTTCCTTGTTTGTGCAGCAAAAAGTCTTTTGACTTTAAGGATTCAGTTCATCCAGACACTTGACTTTGCCTGAATACAAATCCTGCTGAAAAAGGCCGAAACCACTCCGAATCTCAAACCTGATCCTGATTCAGATACATTCAAATACAATTGTAAACTGGTGCTGAGCACAACTAAAGGGAAGTGAAGGGAACATTTTTGTATCAGTTCACACATAGACACATTGGGGGTCATTTATAAAGTTTGCGCAGCGCATAATTGTTCGCAAATGGTAGTTTTGCCCATGCTTTTTCCTGAACGATACAATATTGCACTGCTGTGCCCGTCTTTCCGGTTTTTGCGAATTCACATTGTTAATGAATTTTCTCAAACAAGACGGGTCTTTGTGTGAGTACAGGCACTTTGCGAGGTTGTTTTGCGCCTGAAAATAGTGTTAAAAGTAACTTAAAATTGCAATTTGCGAATATTTTCTCCGCCACCAAAGTTGTGGCGCAGAGTGTTCGCAATTTGTGATTTTTGCCATATTTAAAAAGCTCCTATAGACATTCGCAATGTGAAAAACAAATTCACAAATCTGTTTGCACACTCTTATTCAGCTTTATAAATACTGTATAACCAAGCGCAGGGCAAATATATTCAATCTGCGAACCAGTCTGCCCTGCGCAAAGTTTATAAATGACCCCCATTGTTGTGCAATTGTGGCTCTGTTTGTAAATTAGTCCTTTTGTTGAATATTTTTTTCATTTTTTTTTTTATTTCCTGGAACTCCTAGTCCACAGCCAATCGTGTTCATGCTGCTGATCCCAGTGCTGTCTGCTAGAGTCATAAACTTATTGAAGTGTTTTGACGTTGTCAAAGGAAAAAGGGCCACACATTTGCTTTCAGCGGCGGAACAGGTGGGACAACAGACTTTGTAGCTACACAATTCAAATGAGAATGGCAACCAGGGTTTCCTCCTAGGCCCATCAAGCACTGTAGCGTTTAGCAGTAGCCAAATGTATCCCAGCTGCTATTGTTATCCTTTTTACCACTCGCAGTAGTTCATTTGGTCTCATTGATTTAGTTAAGCTGCAATGTCTCTAATTTCTTTACAGCTTGACTCGAAAAAGCTTTACTTCAGTGAGTCCCGACGCAGTTGATTCTCTGCCTCGTACGCATGGCCGGGCAAACTGAAAGAAAGCAGGATGATAATGTGAGCTGGAAACTAGGTGGGTAAATGATGCTTTGATTACACAGTGCTTAAAGAGATTCAATAACAGTCAGCTATTACAAACCTGGCTGATATCTTCGCTCTGGCACCTTTTAAGCTCATTGCATAGTGAAGCCGGCAGCCTAATGTATAAAGAAGAATAAAGCAAATTCATTGACAATGAACAACATCTCAACATATTGCTCATTGGGCTCCTCTGGATGATAAATGAAGCTTCATAAAATAGATTCCTCCCTTCCTCAGCATAGACGCTGAGATGTTGTTCATCTTTAACAGACAGGGAGAGAGAATGAGAACATGAGGAGACTATGAATGAAAGGAAATATTGGGGGTCTTATACTGTCTACTCGTTACCTCAAAGTAATGATGGTGTGCCCATGATGGTGAGTCAACTCTGCAATGTTCTTTCTGCCTGGCTGTAGAATACTGAAAAGATCTACCCATGCTGCCTTTACCCCCATTAAACCCAAGCCAAATGGGTATAATCTGTAGGATTTATTGGGTAGTTATATCCGCCAGTAATGTTTTGGTTGACAAAACTTCAATGCAGTAAAATCAGCATGGTTAGGGGCCCCTATACATTTTTATCTAACTGGTAGGGGTCTAAAGTCCCTTAAGATCGTCCATTGTTTATAATAGAGTCCTGCAGCAGGTTGGGTACCTTCAGGAATACCTACAAAGGGGTGGGGACTGAAACTCCTTCATGTCCCGACCATGTGGGATGCCTGCGGGCACCCTTTAGATGTAGATGGTTACTTTTAAGCAGCCATTGGAAACAAAAAGTAAAATCAGACAGGTGAAAATGCTCTGCAGTGTGATGGCAAGTTCCGCAACTTGGTGGGGGGAGAGAACATGGGTAAGCTGGTATGGGATATGGGCATGCGGAGGTATGGGTTGGGCACAGGTGCGTTTGCAGGTCTCTAACTTAAACATCCACTGCCTCAAGAACAATGTGTTGGGTTGAGTGGGGGAAGATGTTTAAAGAGAGTCATAGTAGCAAGCTTAGTAACACGATTGCAAGTGATCTCTCTGTCATTTACACAAACAACAGGGGCAGGAAAGTGCACCGCTGAACCTCCATCATTATCACGGCATGTATTTAGCACCAGAAGGGCACTATTAGAATGAGAGGGTACCTACTGTAGCTGCACAACAGGGATGCTTGCTGAATAATACTAAAAGAACCACTGTAATATTTTCCTATTTATTACAGGGGGATAACAATACTGGTTTTAAATCCAGGGCCCCTCTACTACTCATGTACTAAGCTGTGAAAAACCTTTCAATAACCTTTTGAAGAAATATTCCACCTAGGGTTGCCATCTTTTCTGATGGGAAAGTCCAGGTAGGAAGCAGGATGGATGATGTCAGGGGTGGGGTGCTTGAAGTCAGGGATGGGTGACAATTCAGGGTAGGTCTGTGCATCAGAGGGCAGGGTTATAATGTGACATTCCGCGTTTGGTTAATCACCAAGCCATTGACTTCAATGTCCTGCCAGGATTCCTAATTTGAAATTCCGGACAGGCAGTTTTCACCTGGGCAACCCTTCCAAAAATATGTCTGTTAATCCAAATGACAATTGGGCATTATTCTTTAGGTGCAATATGTTGCTGTGCATATTGATGCAGCCCACTGTGGGAACCCTGGAACTACTGTTACCTTCAATGTGGCTACAGTCTAGAAGATGAGACAGTTGTGGGTCTTTGAAACTAATCACACGAAAAATAATTATATTTTCAACTGTTAATATTTCCATTAGAATAAAAGGTGGGAAAACATAAAGGTATATTGAGTTTTTGAGAAGAAAGAAGTAAAATGACCCTACATATGTGCTTTGTGTGATATTGGCCCTCGCTATATGTTCAATGTGAGGTTTATTAACAAATGTACAGCACATGGAAATATCAATGAAATGATTTCTACATTTACAGCGGAATAATTTATATGCCCATCAGCAGGTGCCTGCAGCATTGGCAGAGTTGGAATATTTCATGGATTTTACACTACCTATAAAAAGGCGAGTATCGGCTGCAAACAATCCTTTCTTTCTCGGATGATGCTTTGACATTGAGTGTAATGTTGAATTAGAAGAACACCTCTTGATGAAGCTATATTTTAGGGTTGTTTCACCAGACACATTAGCTCAACTAGTCATGATATGGAATCGGATTGCTTTTATGATATCAATTAAATTAAAACCGCTCGTGTTCCTGCATAGACCTTCTTAAAGACCAGGGTATTTTGTTGGAATGATATATCACAAAGAATTTATCATTTCGCAGCAAGAAATTATAGGGCCACATGGGAAAAAAAATCAGCCAAGGAATTAATTCATTTTAATTACCAGTCAAAAGGTGCCCTTGTCATTGAGAGTGTTCCATAACACTGAGAAGCTGTTCATTTTAGTTTTGTGTTCCATAAGAATAAAAGAACATTTGCCTGAGCACGATGTAAGTTAGGACCTGTCAAATAATCAACTAAATTGGAGGCAATTTTTTTTTTAATTAGATGCGTACAAGATACAACCAGCAACTGTGGGGCTGGCCTTCTTAGGGGGGTTCCAAATCATGTCAAGGGACCCAGCTAGAATTAACTTTTGAAGCATTGTTTGTGATCTTTGATCTAAGATCCCCAACCAGTGGCTCATGAGCAACATGATGCCCACCACTGCCTTAGATGTTGTACCCAGAGGCCTGAAAGTTGCTGTTTGTTTATTAAATGATTGTCCTGCAGGCAAATTTGGAGTCATAAATACAAAAGAGGGTCTCCTACAGACATAGAGATCAGCTCGTTTGGCGATGTCACCAAATGAGCGGATCTCTCCCCGATATGCCCACCTTGAGGCCATATGGGTGGTCGGATCGTGGGACCGCATCAACGAACAGATGCGGCCGTGATCCAATGGGATTTTTAGTCCCGCCCGATTGACATCTGGCCGACTTTTGGCCAGATATCGATTGGTGAAGCCCGTCGGTGGGCCCATACACGGGCCAATAAGCGGCCGACTTTGTCTGACGGCAGCTTTTATCGGCCCCTGTATGGCCACCCTTAGATACTCCCAAAAGCCCAGCCTAAAGACAAACTAGGATTCAATTTAGAATGAATGTTCTAATTCTTATTTTTGGAACTTAGATGAAAAATAAGGTGACTTCTTCTGGTGTCTTTTGATCAATATTGTCTACAGTTGTGGTCATGCAAGACTGTTTGACCTAATGCCCTTCATCTGTTGAATAATAAATCCCAGCACCCATCTATGATGGTCTCCGATTGTAGCTTGTCAGTTGAAGGGCAATAGGTTGGATAGCAAATATAATGGAAATAATGTAATAGGAGGTGCAAAATCTGATACAGATGTAAAAAATCCACAGCAACCAATGGTCAGGTAGCATTTACAAGTCCACTGCTTGTCGTCCTCTTCAAAAATTACATCTTTCATTAAATAAACTATATAAAGTATAACTGTCTCCTTCTTGGAACACTTTCACTATTTTACCCTACTGCACCTACAGTTCCGATACTCTTCCTACCTACAACTTCTGGTCTATGTAACCTCACTGTAGCTAATCCCTGAGCAGTAACCATTTATTTGCCAGCCTCTCAAGGACAACTCAGTTAATTGAACCAGCTAGTTGCAGCTGCAACAGGATTAAAAATATATACACATTACTGATTTCAAGCATGCTGAGTGCCAGTAATATAATGTTAAATAGTGATAATATAATGCATGAATTCTCAAAAAGCCTAAAATCTAAAAAAATCATAATCACACACACACATCTCATGGAAGAATATAGTTATTATATGCACAGACAAAGAATAATTTACCAAATCTTCAAAGCCCTTCAATTCTATACACCTCAATACAAGTCTTCACTTATGTCTCCATATGTCATGTCCTCATTTTCTTTTCAGAACCACCAGAACTGAAGAACAAAAAAGGGGTTAGATTGCACAAGTTTAATTTCCAATAGCAACCAATTAGCAGTTAGGCTTGAACAGTCTAGAAGTTAGAAAATGAAAGACTTAATTGGTTGCTATTGGCATCTTCACTGGAGCAAACAAGCTTTGCTGTCTAGCAATTTTCACTGCTATCTCCAATCTTAAAACGTTCTCTCTTGCTCTCATACAATGATGTCACTTACACTGTATATGTTTGATGACCCTAAGGATAAAGCACCAAGTAGCTGACATAACCTGACAAGAAAAAAGACAGCTGCTTCTCAAGGTGATATTCAACCCTGACCTTTGTGTACTCTTGCATCAGTGGTCATCCATCATATGGTCACTCTCCGAGCAACGTCAACCATTTAACAACCCGCCAACATTCCCCATTGATTGTATTGACTGAGATCGGCATCTGACAGATGAAGGAGGTAAAAAAAAGGGATGCTCCATGGCTTGAACCCAAGGCGAGGACTTTCAAAGTTAAACACAGAAATTAAAAGCTGTTCAATGAATGATGGGATAGATTTCTTGTCAACGTACCAAAATTATGTTTGAGGATGAATGGGTTATTTATCAACGGTTCGGGGAGCTGCTGATAGCAGTTACAGACTTGCTTGATCAATAGGAAAGATATAGACTTGCAACGATTGTAAATTGTGTCAAATGGTTGTGTTGTTGGTGTAGGATCCTGCAACAGTTAAAGTTCAGCTACAATACTTGTACCTGAACCATTTACTCTTGACTGCCAATAGGTTTCCCTCTGAAGAATATACAGCCCTGACTGCAGTCTGTACAATTTGATTGACACATGTAATGATGACAATCTTTGCTCCTTGTTAAGTTCTCCCTCAACACGTTCAACTGAGGTGTAGCCACTGTAAACCCAGAGATGTGTTCTTGACATGGAAGTAAGATGCAAAATTTGGGCCGGTGCTTTAAAACTTGGCTTTGAGGACCTAGCAGAACATGGCAATCTGTGACACAATCTTGTCTTATTGGCACACATTTTTGAAAAACCAAAATTCACACACAATTTTTTCTTTTTTTTGTGATGTCTTTTAAAAAATTTGGGGCAGATTTACTAAGGGTCGAATTGTTTAGCCTTCGAATTCGACAGGAGATTAATTGGCGAATATATATTAGCCAAAATAGAATAAAAAATTCGCCGGTTTGGAGCACTTTTCGAATATTCTCCAAAATCAAACGATTTTGCTCAAAAATTCGTACGAACCGAATAGGTAAGCATTTGAACATACGGATAATATTCAATACGAAAACTTAAAAAAAAGCCTATGGGGGCTTCCCATAGGCTTCTAATGCAATTCGGTAGGTTCAATCTGGCGAAGCAGGCAGTCGAATAAAAATTTAAAGGGCAAGTAATTCGCCCGGCGAATAGTCGAATATATATTTATTCGATCTATTTGATCTATTCGATGCAACCGAATATTTCATATTTGATGGTTGAAAATACTTAATTTGTATATTCGAATAGTCAAAGAATCGAAAATAGACTATTTCAGTGAATATTCGAAACCTTCACATGAATTTAGTAAATTTGCCCCTTTGTGTTTTTTATGAAACTCAAACATGGAAAAAAACTCTTGAAATAAACCTGAATTTGAAATTGTTTTATAGCCACTTTTTTTTTTATAAATTGCTAACATTTAAAAAAAATAAAACATTTAATCAGAAAAACTAGATTGTGTTAATTTGCAGGGGGAAAAATCAGCCACCACTAAAATCACACATTATTCAATGAATTCTTAAAAAATCAGCAATTACAAAAAGCAAAATAGCTTGAAAGTTGAAAAAACACCTTCCATTGACTAAAGGTGGCCAAGAGGATCTCTCTATCGAATATGCATACCTTGAGGTGGGCAATATTGGTCTGATCCAATCATGGCCAATAGGGCCCAATGATTGGATCACATTCTAGCTACTTTGCATGAGCCGAATGCCAATAAATTTAAAGAGACAGGCACTGTAACTTTGGCAAAGCACATCGAAAGAGGTTCCATTGATTCCATCAGATAAAGTGTCCTTTTCCTTGCAATCTGAAATGTAATGAAGATATACAAGCTGGCATTCATTGTAGTAACAATATCAGTTATCATCATAGATCGATGACATTTTTCTGCTTTTCACCCTGAGAAATGAATTATGATATCCCAGCTGTTTATACGGGAAAGAACAGGCTGAATGTTAAAAAAAACTACGATCCATTGTACCTTCATGGAAACTTTTAGAACTGGTGTAAACATGTAGTCCTTGCAAATCCATTCGTTCATATCAGTACACAATATATTTCTTTAACATAAAAGATAACAAAATCCTGATTTTTTTAAAATATATATATATTTTTTTTTTTAATTAGGTAAATACAATCAATAATGACACATCAAAATCCTTACAGAATCCTGATTTTCATTTTCAGATTTGGCAAAAATTTTTGTGAAAATATAAATTTTCATTGACAATTAAAAAAACTGTTGGAATTATTCAATTGTTCTTCAGCCTGAAAATTAAAATCAGAATTCTGTTATCTTTTAAGCGAAACAAACATTTTTTTTTACTGATACTGAGCCCACTGTATGTGAATACATACAACTGCAAAATACACATACAGGTGTAGGACCTGTTATCCAAAATGCTTGGGACCTGGGCTTTTCCAGATAAGGGATATTTACGTAATTTGCATCTCCATACCTTAAGGGGCAGATTTACTAAGGGTCGAATTCGAGTGTTTAAAAACCCTCAAATTTGACCATGGGAATTAAAATCCTTTGAATTCGAAAGGTTTTACCGCTATTCGAACGATCAAATAGTGAAAATTCAATTGAACAATTAAATCGCTTGAATTAAACGATTTGAACGATTTTAACCATTCGAATGAATTTTTTTTATTCAATCAAAATTCACTAAAACCACTTTGGTTGAAACTGGCGAACTAGGCAGTCGAATAAAGATTTAAGGGGAAGTAATTCAACTGTCGAATGTTCGACTATTCTAATAGATTTTTATTTGAATAATTCTAATGATTCAATTCGATTGAATTTTCAAAATTCACTTGTGGAAGTGGTCTTCAAAAACATTTGAAAATTCGAATCTTTTTGAAAATTCAATCGAACTTCGAATCCTTCATGTGAATTTGATAAATAATTTTTAAAAGTGTAAATTTTTTGGGTAAAATGGACTCTATGTGAGACAGCCTTCCCGTAATTTGAAGTTTTCTGGTTAACAGGTTTCTAGATAACAGATCCTAAACCTGTACTATTATTTAAATGTTTCATGGCCAGCTAGCAAAATGTGAGACAATATGAAGAATTTCTGAATTTAAATTTTAAATCTTCTTAGTGAAATTTATTTATGACATAGATACGTTGAAATTTTCCAAATGTGAGGCTTTTGGTGGGGACGGAGCCCTTGTATTCAAGGTTAAGAAAAGAAGAGACATTTTTTTCATTTTAAATTTTTGTGTTTATTATTTTTAATTTTTCTTCTACCTTTTTCTTTGTCAAACAGTGCCACGGTTTCCTTAGAGATCTCAGTGCAGGCTCCATTGATCATTCATAAGAAATCAGGTAGCATACAGATGGGAGCCGGCGTTTATTGATTTTAGCAGATCTCCTGCATTGCAAAAAAAAATGTACATGTTTTGTGAGCTTCGGTACTTTGCTAGGAATAGCCATATTCTGCACGAGTCTCCCAATGATAAATATAAATTTGATTATGGAAGAGAAAAAATGAATTTGCGAAAGCTGACATTGGTAAATGGTTAAACCCTTCTTTTAACTTCTTTTTGGAAAAAAAAAATTCTCAATATATAATTTTTCAAGCCTTAAATTGTCAGCATATAAAAACCTGCGGGGCAGAAAGACAAGGTAATCACAGAGCAGCAAGATGAGTTCTTATCAAGTGCATTGACTTGGAAAATGGGTAAAGTTTAGGGTTAGCTGCTTATGTTTCCCCCCGGGGCCACATGCTATCAAAACCCAAGGGTGGAAGAATGATTCATCTAGCACTGTGATTATAGGTTGGGAACTCTTTTTTTCTGTGTGCCTGAATCATAAAGAAAGAAAAGAAATGAATAAAAAAAGACAACGCTTTTTCAAGAACTAAAAATAATTTTATCCTCCTCTTCCTTTCTAAAAATAAGCCGCACGTCTCCCTGCGAACTGGAAGGGAGTATAATTATCTTAATGGAGGGTCCACATTCTTGACATGTTGGCTTGTCCACAATGGACTTAGACTGTGAATAGAACCACGTCCGGTTTAGCCTTTTTGCACCTGCGCAGCACCTTCTCTCATGTCACTGGTGGGTTTGCAGTAGAGAGATGGCCACCCACTGGAGGCTTCATTACACCCTGAAAGAACGGACTATGTCACTGGGACCTGACAAGTAAATTCAATTCCTTAGGACTCACTGTATAAAATATTTTAGGGTTATTGGCTATCACAGAATCATAGTGGCCCTATGCCAAAGAGTTATACATAGATAATTAGATGATGATAGAATGATTAAAAGAATAGATGATGATAGAACTTTAAGAGATAATGAAAGATACATAGACAGAAACAAGATAGATAGATGTATAGTTGATAGATAGATAGATAGATAGATAGATGGATGGATGGATATAGATAGACAGACAGACGGACAGATAGATGAAAGATATATAGATATAAATATATTTATGGGGCTATAATAGCATCACATTGGCCCTATGCCATATAAAATACATTGCAGTACATAACATAAACAGTATAGATAAATTGTAGAATATTAAGAGATACTGAGAGACACATAGACAGACACATGATAGATGATAGGTAGATAGATACTGTAGATAGTGAATATTTGATTGATAAATAGAGATAGAGATTGATATATAGAATTGATAAATACATGATAGTGATAAAGAGAGAGATCAGAGGTAGAAAGACAGACATACTGTAGGTATGAGATATTAAAAATGCACCATGTGCTATTGGCAATGTAATGATTGTCTATTGAAGAATATCTGGTTGCCAAATGGGAATTAATCTTCTTATTTATGCACCTTGTATTCTGTATACAACTTTTATTACCCTGCCCGCCAGAGAATACATTCTGCATCATAAATAACAGAAAGCGGGATGTTGTTATAGGAATAATGTCTACTTTTGGCTAAAAAATTTACCTTTTTTACTGCAAAGTGCAGACAACTGCCCCCTCTGACATATTTTCAAACCACAGTTGAACTTTTTGCCCCCCCCCCTTGAATTCCAGTGAAACTGTTGCAAGTTCTATTCAGTGAGTGGCAGGCACATGGGGTCAGTTTAAATCCATGACAAATTGTGTTTGGCTGTTACCTTTAACCAAAGGCAGGACGATTCTTTAGCCGGATTCTTGTTAGCACCTCCGCCGTGGGTGCAGCAGTATTATCCACGAAGATTGTGTTCAACAGGCGAAATGCAGGATTTACTGCTTAAACTTCTGTGTTTTATTCTCAGCACTTTGTGTTTCAAGCCCTGTGAGTCTCTTTATCAAGGGAGACTTGGATAATCCATGACCTTCTATTTGGCATAACATTTAGCGCATGCAATTGTAATGAGGATAGAGAGCCATGTACCTTACCCCAGAAAATGGCAGTAGTAGATATAGAGTCTTTTTGCTCCTTACAGTCACAGTATCAGGATAGATGGAGCATTGGCACCAAGTGCAAGAACTTTGTGTTATCTGCAAAGTGCTAAACTGGACCCAAAATTTAGTCTGCAATGACATTATTAAGGTATGGGACCTGTTATGCAGAAAGCTTGTGACCTGGGGTTTTCAGGATAACGAATCTTTCTGTTATTTGGGTCTTTATACCTTAAAGTCTACTAGAAAATCATGTAAAAATTTAATAAGCCCAATAGTCTGGTTTTGCTTCCAATAAGGAATAATTATATCTTAGTTGGGATCAAGTACAAACTACTGTTTTATTATTACAGAGAAAAGGGAAATCATTAAAAAATTGGATTATTTCGATCAAATGGAGTCTATGGGAGATGGCCTCCCTGTAATTCTGAACTTTCTGGATAACAGGTTTCCGGATTACAGATACCATATGTTCTTGTATCCATGCATGCTAGGAACTTGCAGCAAGTCAAGCCATCCAATGTTCTCTGATGAAATTATAGTAGGGTTGCCACCATTTGACCCGTCTAACTCTGGGCAGAAGGCGGGGCCATGATGTGATGGGGTGGGTTGTGATGTCAGGGTCGGGGTTATGACGTGGCGATTGGCCCCCTCAATCATAGGCATTCCTAACCCGGTTTTCATAATTTGGAAAACTGAACAGGCAGTTTTGTCCTGGACAACCATTCAAACAAAACAGACTGTCTGGGTCAAAACCTTATAGGTGGCAACCCTAGATGAGTTTATTGGATCTCCACCTTCACAGGCTAAGAATCCACTCCTCCACTGCTTGATGCGCCTGCACCTGGATGTATTACCTTGGGCGAGTGCAGGCAGACAAGGTGGATTTTGGCATCGAAATGCAAACTCTGGCATTTCTACATCTGCCTTCACCCGGGCTAAGGTAATGTATCCAGGTACAGGCGCATCTAGTAGTGGTGAGTGTTTCTCCATAGCCCGAGATCTGCTACACCTGGCACTGGCCTTACTCCCAAATATTCTTGTACCATGGCCTCCTCTGATAAATGAGTTCTAATGTCGGCATTATGTTTCACATTGGTGATGGCTAATACATGTTAATAAACAATGGGCTGAAGGTTCATTTATTTGATATTCACATTAAATGAAATCAAAATGACAGCAAATATTAAGCCAATAATTTACTATCCCCCTTAATTAATGAATCCCTACCCCTGTGCTCAGCTGTTATTTGTGCATCACAGAATGAAGCATCATACGGTACTTGAAAGAAGCAACAATTCCTCCCTCAACATTCACTGGTTTCCTGGTAGTTCTACTGAGCGTAGAGGGGCTCTGTGCACCCCCTCAGCTGCCTGTTGAGTATCACCAACGTAGTAGAATGTGTAGTTTGAGGTAACACTCCTTTGTGATTTCTACACAAATCTATCCAGTATCCGCTAAAATAGTGCTAAAACCATAAACAGACTTGTGCACTTCTAAAAAGTGGAGCTAAGTTATACGTTCTGCTGGGGTATTATATTGAAAAGTGATCCGCCGGCCCCATCCTCCAGGCTATGTCACTCACAGGAGAATGATCTTCTCACAGCTGGAGACTCTTTCCACCCCTGGAGAGGAAGTCCTCTATGTCAAGCTGACGGATTGGGAGGTTATTTAAGCATTAATCCTAGGTCTCATATTCACAGCACCTGCTTCCTTCTGCCAATCATGCTTTCCTCCCTGTACAAATAGCTCAGATGGTGAGACACAAACATACAAAAGTGAATGATAATGGGAAGGATTTAGTCAGTAATGGGCACGGCAGATATGCTACAGAACGATTAACCTGACCGGCCTGAACTTACTTCTGTGAGTTCTGTGTATGGTTCACTGTAACCTGAGATATCCAGCTCTGTAGGGTACACAGGCATTCTTTAATTCAGTGCTGTCCAAATGGAGGCATGCACCCCCCCTAACTGCTATAACTTTTTAGCTTTAAAAGTTACCAGTACTGATAGTGCCAGACTGGGGAGGGTCAGGGCCCACTAGTCGAGCTGCCTCAGCACCCCCCACCAAGCGTGTGCACAGTGTTTTTGCCGCGACTGGTTGGAAGAAGGACAGGGTGCGGATCTGGGCTGGTGGGGTCCACAAGAGCTGGGTGCTCACCGGGTTCCCCTGCATTCAGACTGTATGTTCATGAATTGTTCGCACCTGTGACACCTCTAGTATTCACACCCCTGTCCTGTACTTTTCACACCTCAGATCCAGACTAAAAAGTGCCCTGTGTGTGCCATACTCTGCCTGCCCTATGCTCCCTGTGTGTGCCATACTCTTCCTTCCCTATGCTCCTTGTGTGTGGGATACTCTGCCTGTCTTATGCTCCCTGTGTGAGGCATACTCTACCTGCCATAATCTGCCTGTGTGTGCCATACTCTGCCTGTCCTATGCTCCCTGTGTGCCATACTCTACCTACCCTAATCTGCTTGTGTGTACCATACTCTGCCTGTCCTATGCTCCCTGTGTGTGCCATATTCTGCCAGACCCATGCTCCCTATGTATGCCATACTCTGCCTATCCTATTTTTTATGAACATGCATTTCTATAGTGCCAACATATTTCGTATCACTATAAAGTAAATGTTATTATACAAGAAATCACATGCATTACATAAATAGAACATATGGAGTTACATACATCACAATAATAATAAATAAATGTCCTATGCTCCCTGTGTATCATACTCTGCCTGCCATATGCTCCCTGTGTGTGCCATGTTGTGCTTGTGGGAAGTGAACCTGGTGGCGGCATGTTAGCATATGGAAATACTTGTTAGGGGTCCCCAAGGTGTTTAATCATGTGATGGGGGGGTTTCTGTATTATCCACAGGCCCTTAGTACCACCAAAGTTGGACAGTACTGCTCTAGATAGTTCTAAAGGTTTTATTCTTCTGTCCACCATCATCCCTCTCCCCTTTTCTTTTTATTTCCTTCCTCCTAATGTTTGCAGCTATTTCTTTCTTTGCATTCTCACATCGATTTCTTTCTTTCTTTTTCTTTCTTCCTTCCCTCATTTCCTTCCTTCCTCCATGACTAGAAAATGCCACTAAATTGTCAATTTTATCTCTCCAGCACCAAAAACTACTTCCGGCTTCTTCTATTTCTCGTCTCCTTTTCCTTTCTCTCACTCTCCCTCCATATTTCCTTCTCTTTTCCATGACATTTTTCCCTTTTTCACTGAAGAACAAACATACTGTACATTGAGCATGTAGCAATTCAGCTCTACGTTGTGTAACACTCACATACAATAAGAATGTATTTCTCCAGCTCTATCCTTCATACTGCCCACGCCTGCCTATTCGATATATATATATATTCTCTGTCTATTTTAGAAGTAACTCAACCATTTTCTTATAAATTGAGGTCAGGAGGCTACAAAAGCCGGAAGTGCCCTGCGCCTCTCTATGGACCAGTTAAATGTACTAAAGATAACTAATAAAACAGTCCTGCAGGAATGTGAATACTATGCAATGTAGAAAACACAAAGACCCTTCTTTTCTTTAATGCGTCACATGCCAGCATATAAAGCCTATCATGGAAATTTCATTCATGCCATGTTTAAATCTGAAAATGATTTATATAAATGAGCTTGATTTCTTTTTTTAATTATTGCTTGGAGGCCCCATTTCCAGTGTATGTTATAGTTAAGGTAACCCAGCTGGTAGCAAATAAGGCAGACGGGCAATGGCGCATTAAGAGCAAGATTTATGAAGCTATTGTCTATAAAACAATGCCCCTATATGTAGCTGCCTCCTGCGGGAGGTGCCCCATAAAGCCAAAGGTTACCGCACTCGGGTCAGAGATCACAGTCACCAGAGAGTAATAGAGATTAAATATTTCCATGCCATTTCTTTTCTGCCTGAAATTCATAGATTTTAATTAATTTATTGAAATGGGCTTGAATTATATATTTTTTGGTGCTTGCCGTGTAATCTAATTGAACTGATATGTTGTGTTACTTAGCGTATTGATTTATATATAGTGTAGACAATAAGGGTTTTGTTTGTTTGTTTAGCTAAATTTACTTATCCCCCCCGGGTAAAGCACAGCATAGTCTATACCCACATACATACTGCATTAAAGGTCACATTTGGGTCAGTATTTCAGTATTTATTGTCAGTTGACGTGAGTGAATGTATGATTTCTATGTTTATTTCTTAGTTGCCAGAGCCAATAGACATTCTGCCTACCGTGATACTGCCCCTCCAGGTACAGAAGAGAAATGCAGGAGGAGATTTAGAACAAGGACATTACAAGGGCCCACCAGAAAACATTAGACTGTATCCCCACTCTCCAAATCATTTTTCTAAAGATATTTATTAAAGAAAAAAATTTAAATGCAGGGACAGACAGAAAAACAAGTTCAGGCAAAAGGTCTGGCCGTGCAGAAAGCAATGAAAGTCTTTAACATGGGCCAAAAATCAAGTTAGAGCGGCAGACAAACCAGTAATCCAGGAAACAAGTTGAAGTTTAGGACATGCAGAAACCATGCAGCTAAGGGTCAAAGTCAAAACAGGGAGGTCAGACAATGGGGAACAAGCACAGTGAAACCAGGGAGTTCCTGACATTTATTTAAGCTGGTGGAGAAACATTCCATACCTTCCTATTGCCAGAGATCATTCATGTCTATGACTAGGACAACACAATGTTTTTGGGACAAACATTAAATTCAGAGAAATGTTAAATGGCATGAACAGCATAGACTAGGCCAGGTGAGCATTCCACATCTTTACTGCCCATACCTTAAAGGTGGATTAACGTGCCTGACATATCATTACCACCCAGTGGGTCCGCCTTCCCTTGTTCTTCAAAAACAAACCATCAAAACACTTAGAACCCTCATTAGTTGGTCAACGTGATAATGGCAGGTAAGGTCATTGTTTTCCTGTTTACCTATTGGAGAAGGGAAAATGCAACTTGCAAATTATCTGAATTCACCCTGTGTGTCATTGCCATAAAGGGGCTAGATGTTTTTGGGCATGGACTGTGTTTAGGTGGGCTGGTATCTTCCTCCACCTCCATTTCCAAATCTGCATGAATTATGTTAAACAGAGATTTATGGAACCATTGGTAAATCAAGGTGGGGGGACTCATAGGGCCATATCCAGCCCATGGGCCTTTGTTTGAACAGCCCAGGTCTAGTCAATTAAAACTAACCAGCTCTGCATCAACTGTTCATTCTTTCTTTCAATGCAGCATGAAATCTACATCCATTTAGTATATCCGCAGAGCTGGCAATTGAACAGCACATTTGCATGAAATGATGCTGTATCAGCCTGTCACTCTGCTGTAGAATAAAATGTATTATTGGTAATTATGTTTTGATCATACAGTATATGGAAAATGAGCATTAATATATTAGTAGAGCAGCACTACATGTCTGAGCTAATGTGCTAATCAATAATGTACACTGGCTGCATAGCAAACTCAATCTTCTCAGCCTTCAGCAGCGGCTTGTAGTGTTAGGTCTGTAACCTTCTTATTAATATTGGCAATTGACTGACACACACGTGCACACACACGTGTGTAATTCACACAAACATGGCACAGTCACACACGTACATATACACAAACAAGCATGTCAGGTCTAACATATGGAGACAGTTGAATACAGATACAATAAGTTTCACTCAGAAACATGTTGAGGGTTTACTTGCCCCTTCTATTCAGAAAGCCCCCAGTAAGCAACCTATGGGCTGTGGGAGGGAAGTGATCCCCAGCTACTCGTCCCATAGTGTATAAAAGGGAAAAGAATATGGGCTGAGTCTCTTCCTGGAATGTACCATGGCAGGAGGAGGATCTGCCAGAGGATCTGAGGTGGAAGTAGACCTCAGTATCAGAGGAAAAGGGGTCAGAACCTAAGGTAGCCATTTCATTGAGAAGTATGGGTATCAGGAAGCCCATGTATAAGACTTGGCAAATAGAAAAAATATGGTACACCGGTGTCAGGCAGTTAGGGCTAGTGAGCAGAAGCAGTTCTATGTTCCACCAAGGAGGTGGTTTCTCCAGGAGACTCCTACCAGATTAGAAACCTCAGTGTGGAAGGGTACAGAGCAGGGCCTGAACTAGGGGTAATCGGACTTTCTTGCTCCTGCTAAGGCTCCTCTCCGCTTGTCACTGCAAGCTCCAACCCCACGCTGCCGCGGCTAACGTCATAATACATGCACGCGCACAAAAGGACAGGAGTTTGGCCAGGTTGCTTTGGGTTCCCAGTTGACTTGGCACACCTCTGGTACAGAGTACAGTAAATTCCCTTCTAAGTACTGCTAGAAATATCTGGCATTCTAGTGTTGACCCCTGCAGTGAGATTAAACATTGCAGTGCCTGATATATTGTCTTGCTGAATCAATTCTGGTTAAGAACCACTGGCAACCATTTATTTCAATGTTTTACTGTCACAGAACCTAAATTACAGTTCAGCAACAACACCTTTCCTCCAGAGAGGGTCGTAATGGATTACTGTTCATCATCTATGGTAAGGGTTATCATGTGACCCCCCTCATTCTACCTGTTCAGCACACATGTACATAGAGTGTACACACACACACACATGCCAGCTTTATACTGTGCCTCCACATTGATTGGAAAACCTGGACATGTTTGTTAAGGTCCCAAACAGCCTTGGCCATATCAAGTAATGCTCTTCTACTTCCCATTTACCACATTTTTTATACTCTCAGGCAAGTGTCACAGTATTCTGGTACACAAACAAGGACTTAATTCCAGGTAAAAGCTTAAATTTTATTGTGAAATTTAGATCTGCACTAAAGTTTTGCCATCAAAAGTATATCTAGCTTGAGTCATTTATTTGAGCATTGTAATTGATTTAGTGGGTTATTTATCAAAATCCAATTTTTTTTCTGGTGTTTTAAATAAAACAAGTCTGACCAAACTAGAAATCCACAATTTACCCTTATTAATCATTAAAAAAAAACACAAAAAAAAATCAGATTGTGAAAGTAAAAAAACTTTTACTTTTTTAATTGTCGCACGAAACATCTGAATTTTTTGGATTTGAGTCCCGAAAAGTCCGAATTTTTCTTGAAATCAGTGGAAAACCCCGAAATGTTCAGATTATCGTGTGACATCCAGCACAGACCATAATACCTAAAGCCATTGACTTTTACAGGGCCTTGACAGGTTGAAGACGAAGCACTTTCTGATTCAGACTTTTTGTAACCTCGGGATAAAATAAATCTCAAGAAAAAAATTTTCCCCAAAATTTGTATTTTATAGTTAAAAAGAAAAAAAAATTCGAATTTTTACCATTCTGACTTTCATAACCTCCCTAATGTCAGTGAATAAACAAAAAACCCAAATAGTTTCACATTTTCTCCTTGTGTGCTTAGGCCAATTAAAGCAGTAAGTGTGTGGGTGTATTACACTCTGTGTGTGATTATTCAGATTGTCAGACAAAACACTGAAATTAAGCATAGAGAATAAACACATTAGGAACAGGGTGGAACCAATGCAATGTCATTGTCTTTGTCCCTTGGTTAAAAACACAAAGGAGATGAAGAAAGTGTTTGTCTGTGACATTGGCAATGTCAAATGTGCCCGGATTAGGATTTGAGTTTAAATTTTTAATGCAATAATTTCCTCCATTCTTCTTAGGTTTCATCAAGTGTTTTGAAGCATTTGGAAATCTCCGCATGCCTCGCAAGTATCCAGAGATTTTTTGACTGCTTTGCAATTCCCCGAGGAAGGCAGAGCGATGTTCCTGCATGCAAAACGCTCCTTTCTCTCTCCCTCTCTCTGTTTCCAGATTATTTTCTGCCTCACAGAATATCCGTCTTGTTTCGGTCTAATACGTTGCTAATTTTCATGTACCAGCCATAAAGAAATATTCTAGTGATTAGGGGAAACATTAGCATTTTTTAATCTGGGTTGTCAAGTCGATTTATGTGCATTCTCCATCGCTGGTGGTGTAAATACAAGAACGGGATTCAGGGTTTTTGCATTAGGTTTTTCCAGCAGAAGCAAAATGTTTGTTCCCGCTCCAGCTGGAGAGATATTGGGATGCAAGAGAGGGGGGGCATTGTGTAAGACTTTACTTCTAGAAATTACATCTTGAAGCCAACTGGAGTTTTCAGAATACTAATTATTTACCTACGGCTGGGGAATGATTCCACACTGAGCAATTTAAACAAAGTATCTGATCAAGGACCTACATTTATTAGTTGAACTGTCTGTACTAAGATGGGTTGTCTTCTACTCTTTTCCTTGCAATAACCAATCAATCTGCTGCTGCCCGTCACCCCTCCACTAGGAATATGCGGATATTCTGCTGAGTATCTTTCCAGTGATCTATTAGAATATCCACATTGATGGAGCATCCTCAACGAGTCTGTTGTATTACCCAGAATGCAACATCAATTACATTTTAACAAAATTTTCAAAATATGCTAAAAAATAATAATTTCAAATGCTGTTGCTTAATGTTGCTTCTGAAATGTATTTTTCCTTTGTGATGACCCCCTACTACTAGGTGAGAGGTGCAGTGCATACATAGCCCCTACTACTAGTACCATTGTGTTTATAGTCAGCTGTCCTCCAGTCAACTCCAGGTTCCACAATTTCTTGCATGCTTTGTGGGGAACACACCGGAGAACAAGAATTTCTGATACATTGCCCTGGTTGTCCAGTGAGTCAAGAAGGTGCTGACAGAAGCTAACTTGAAAGTTCCTTTAAAAATAAATTTTAAATTATAGAAAATGTTTAACTTGAACCTTTGTAGAATGTCAGTAATGATGTCCCAATGCCTCTGCCTAAAGATCTATCCAGTAATAATACATCTCAGTGTAACGTCCTCAGTAGGACAACCTTCCATCATTGGGTTGATTCTATAAATCAAATGTTTACCAGGAAGCAAACTCTTTCCAGCAATCAAAGAAGGAGTCAGGCCGCACAAGGTGCATCCCACATTTTGCCACATATAAATCTCATTTAAAATGTTGAAGCAGTAAAATTGACCTAAAACTGAGCAGACATTAACACAATTCAGTCAGTACCCATACATGCTCTCAGCACTACCAATGTGCCTGCCCAATGAATTAAGTGGTGGATGTAGTGGTTATTAAGACCATGCACCAGAAGTGATTCCATTCTAACTAGGGATGCACAGAATCCACTGTTTTGGATTCGGGCCTAACCCCCGAATCCTCTGCAAAAGATTTGGCCGAATACAGAACCGAATCAGAATTTGCATCTGCAAATTAGGATTCAAATTCAGTTCGGCCGGGAAGAAGGATTCGGCCAAATCCGAATCCTGCTGAAAAAGGCCGAATCCTGGCCGAATCCCGAACCGAATCCTGGATTCGATGCATCCATAATTCTAACTAAGGATGCACCAAATACAAGATTTGGTTTGGGTTTCTTCCTTTTTCAGCAGGATTCTGCCTGGCCAAACAGAACTGGAATCCAAAAAATCACATGGCTTTTCAATACACAAGCAAAAATGTCAACATTTTTTGCCTTATAAGTTCTCTTTCACCATAACTTCGCTAATTTAAATATGCAAATTAGGGTTCCGATTAGGTTCAGTATTCAGACAATTTTTTTTCGTCCGAATCCTAAAATTGTGGATTCTGTGCATCCCCAATTCTAACACTAATACACAATGCATTGCATTGTAATGGCAGTAACCCATACAGGGCCCACCAGGGTCATTACTTCAGGGCCCCCCAGCCTAGTCACACGTATTCCCCACACGTATTCCATTGTGCTCCTCTTATTGCCACCACAATGAGCAGATGGAAAGAAGCACCTTGCTTAGTGAAGTGAGTGGGACAAGGTCCAGGGCCCACTGGGGCCCCACCTACCAGTCTGACCCTGAATGTCCATTACTGTTTTCAACCAGCAGGAGGTAGAACAACAAATGCAACAATTTGATTGGGTGCCTTAGGCAAATTTGTCATGTATTGATAAATGACCCCCATGTTGATCCTTGTAATTTACATGTGATTTGGCAACCAGGCACTAATTTGCATCCAAATGAATGCATCACATGGAAGTCATTGTGTGCCCACAATTATGCCGGAATGTTGGGTAGTGTTGAGGCCAATTTGCCCAACAATTGGACTTTGCAACATGTTTTGCATTTTGAGGCGTTTGGTGGACAGATGACCCAAGGAATTATAACATGCAAATTGTAAAACCTGATGCTGGTGTTTTGATGCATTAGATTTCAATAAATCTATAAAAAAAAGTTTTACTCCAAAAAGCCAGACCACATAACCCCCTAAAAATGTAGTGTAATTTCCCAGTAGGTCGTTTTTTTTTTAAATCAAGCAATCAAGTGTTTTCCTTATATAACTGCATTTTTTGAGAATTAATCCATTCAAATATTGGTACATATGCCCCTAAGTAATACATATGTTGGACTTTATGATTTATGTTCTTCACTATGCTTTCATAGTTTTATCCCCCGCATTTGTTTAACTGCTGTGTGAGAGGCTGACTGTACAGTATCACATTGCTATGGATGAGCGTGATCTTGCATTTACATACAGATACAACCTCTACTAAATATATCTGACAAGGTCCTCTCCGAGCTGAATATATTGAGCTGCCTGCACTGTCAGTTCCCTGTTACTCAGGCCAACCCCCTGCACCCACACAGCTTTCATTTACAAAATATGCTGCTCTGAGTAAGGGAGATGACATCTGCTTTGGAAAATGGGGTGAAATTAAGCTTCTTAATCTTCTTAAACTGCACATCTGGTAGAGTGAAGATTGCAAAGATAGACCTTCATTAGAAGTGGCAGGTTCACTTTAAATGAAGACCCATTAAAATAACATTTGTCACGCGACTCACTGATAAATCAGCCTATTTTGTGGTGAAATACAGCAAACAGCAATAAAAATAATCATATTAATATGTACTTATGATTAATTTGGAAAATGTACTTCTTGGCTGGCAGTTGGCCCAGATAAAAGCCCATTAATGCCGTCAGCTTGCATATTCTCCGACTTACACACACTAAATCATATTTAATCTCTTGTTCTCAGTGCTCTAAATCCCTTTTTATGTTGATTGTTTGAAAAGGTTGATTATTTACTGATCGTGTTAGATTTCATCGTATCAATGTGATTAAGAGGGCATCCCAAGCATAGGCTGCCAGGCTGAAATTCCTGTTTTGATGGGAATAATTTGCAGCACAAAGACCTCTATGGGTCATCCATTACATATATATAGATATACTGTATAAATATATGATCCGTTATCCGAACCCCAATTTCCAGAAAGCTCTGAATGACAGGACGGCCATCTTCCATTTTAATCAAATAATTTCGATTTATAAAAATGATTCCCTACCAACCTACCAGAAAACCATCAGTTTATTTTTCCTAATTCCCTTTGTTATTTATACAAGTTTCAAGTAGAGATTATCAACTGTTTTCTTATGATAAAGACACTGGGGGTAATTTATAAAGTTTGCGCATATTTATTCACAAATGGCTGTTTTTCCTGAACGCTAAAATATTGCACTGCTGTACCTGTCTCGTGTTTATTCATTTTTACTTATTTTGAGTTTTTTTTTTTATTTTGCCCCGTGATTTGTTATGTCGAGCCTGTAGGTTAGTAATAGTGAGGCATAAATATAATTAGAAGGAGACAGAACACCCGAGTTTAAATTAACACCACTGTGGCCCCATGAGAAACACACAGGAGCAGATTTACTATTGGTCGAATTCGAGGGGGAATTTACGAATTACAAATTGTGGTCGAATTGAAATCCTTCGAATATCGAATTTGAAGGATTTTAACGCAATTCGAACGATCGAATAGAAATAGAAATAATTTTAACCACTCAATCAAATTTTTTTATTCGATCAAAAATAGCTAAATCCAATTCGGTAGGTTGAATCTGGCGAACTAGGCCATCTAATAAAAATGTATCATTCAACTGTCGAATATTGAAACGCAGAGCGTGTGCATAAATATTCACAATTTATTTAAAAAGCTCTTATAGACATTACCAAAGTGAAAAACAAATTTGCAGATCTGTTTGCTCACTCTTCAGCTTTATAAATATAACCAGGCGCAGGGCAAATATATTGACTTTGCGAACCAATCTGCCCTGCGCAAAGTTTATAAATGAGCCCCACTGTACATTCACGGTTGGTTCTAAATGTTTTTTCACCAAGATTTCACATGCTTGCCATAGTTATGTTCCAAAATCACAGAATTACAGCAATCTGCAAAAGAATTGTTACAGGTATGGGAACCATTATCCGGAAACGTGTTATCCAGAAAGATTCAAATTACAGAAAGGCCATCTCCCATACACTCAATTTTAATGAAAAAAGTTTAATTTTCTAGTAATATACCCCATAATAAACAAATACAGTTATGGAAACCCATTATCCAGAAAGTTCCAAACTACGGAAAGGCCGACTCCCATAAACTCAATTTAATCCAAAGTTGGAAAACCGATTTCCTTTTTCTGTGTAATAATAAAACAGTAGCTTGTACTTGATCCCAACTAATATATAATTAACCTGATAGATCAGTTATCCAGAAAACACCAGAACCCGAGCATTCTGGGTAATAGTTCCCATACCTTTATATAAGATTTTCAAGGAAACTGGATACTGTAGAAACTCAATGGGGGTTGCCTCTTCCTTAATACTGTAGTGAATATTTCATAAAAAGTCTTGATCACTTTTTCCTGAAAACCTTTACTTATTTATTATTTACTGATTATTTACTTGGGGGCAGATTTACTAATCTACTATCTAATTTTGGGGGGGTCATTTTCAATCAAAAATGGACCAAATAGGTAAATTTTCAATCAAACTGAAATAGTTCAAATCGTTCAAATGCATCGTTCGATTCAACGATTTCAGCCAAAATCATTTGATTCAGAAAACTTTTCTGGACTGGCTCAAGGAGGTCTCCATAGGCTAAAATGGCAATTCGCCAGCTTTAAGGTGGCAAAGTGGCGAATTTGAAGGATTTTAAAGGGCCAGTACTTTGAAAATTCGACTTGTCAAATCAAAATTTGGGCTTTTCTATAGTCAAAGTAGCCCAAAATTACTTTGAAATTCGAATTTTTCAAATTCGAATTTTATTCGAATTTTCACTTTGACCCTTAGTAAATCTGCCCCTTGATGTATTACTTTATTATTTCATGTATTCTTTTATGTATTATTTTTTCATCATTTATGTCATATTTAGGGGCAGATATATTAAGGGTCGAATATTGAATTTGAATTAAAATTTTCAAATTTTTTTTTGGTATCAAAATTCACAAATTCAAATTTGAACCCCCCCCATTCAAATTTAAATTTGAATGTAAGATTTATCACACCTTAACCCTGGAAACAGTCCTAATTCGAATATTCACCACCTAAAACTCTTTCGAGTCAATGGCAGAGATCCGTTGAGCCATTTGGAGATGTTAACAACCTTCCTGACATTCACGTTTTTTTTAGAAGTAAAAAAAATACGATTCAAATTTTTGGCAACTATTTGATCGAATATTAGACATTCTAATTTTTTCTTAAATCACCTTCCAGTCGAATTGTGAGTATATTCGAATTTATTTGAGCAAAAAAAAAATTCCCATGATTTCGAAATTCGACCTTTGGTAAATGAGCCTCCCCATGAATATGTAATATTTTTATTGTATAATTTTTATATTGTATGTTTTATAGTATGTAAGAGTTTATTTTTTGTTGTATCTGATATTTTTTATCATGTTATGTATTATTTTAATATTTAATTTATACTATGTTTAGTGTAATTTTTAATTAGTTTAATATTGTATTTAATAATTATTTTTTATTTTTGTATCGAATATATTTATTATTTTGTGAATTATTTTCTGTATTTTTAAAATCATTTTATGTAATGATGTAATTATTACGAAATAAGTTGGTGCTATAGAAATACATGTTAGTAATGTTAATAATTATATAATAATAATAGTCGAAGTAGCCCAAAATTACTTCAAAATTGGAATTTAAAAAATTTTATTTTTATTAAAAAATTCACTTTGACAGTTAGTTAATGTGTCCCGAAGCCTTTGGTCTAACTAACTAGACCAGAGTTATATATTTATATTACATGGCTTTATAACACCTGGAGTTTACATTGATGTAATATGGTGGCTTGGCAACTTTATGATCATAAACTCGGAACTAAAAACCTCCACCCCTACCCATCAGAGAAGGTGTTCTGCTCCACAGTTAGGGGAATGTGAATATCTATGAGCATCTCACTCACTGATGTGATGCTGTCAAAGAAAAGCTGGATCTTCCATTGGGAGCTTCTGTGCTCCCTGCAATGAAAGCATTGTTTGGAGGCCTCTGAGTCTCAACTCTTGAGGATCTCTTGGAGTTCTCTGAGACCTGAGTAGACTTTTGTTCCACTTCCTACACTTTATTTCTATTGATTTAAGGTTTTATCCAAGAATGACGAGTGCAAATGATTCCTCTTTTGTTTCTAGGATAGAATTGTGTTAACATGGTTTTGGTTGGTGTACAGTAGAACCCTGCTCTTATATTTTCCCTGGAACTGTAAAAAATCTTGTAAAATATGGGAAAGCTGAAAATTTGGGAATGAAAGAACGCCACCATACCCAGGAAAATAGAATTCCCAGTTATGTGAAAGCAGTGTTCCACTATAATTGTAAGTTCTGTCCTGATGTTTGAAATTAGGGAGGGATGGATGTTGACTGTCATCTATAGTCTCTAGGGAAGAACAATGAGACAGTTCTAATGTAACCCTTTCTTGGCTGTATTATAACCAAACCAACTAGCATGAGTAGAGCATGGGCTACATGCGACCCTCTTTTCTCAGGTAGGGATTTCGCTAAGTGGAAATACACGTGTGAGGTAGTTGAACTACAACATGATGTGTAAAATAACAGGTGTTGGACGCCAGGGGTTCTTTGATAAACAAAAGTAACGGAGTTTATTTACAATATAGCACCACAGGGTAATAATGATACTCACAACCATTGGAGTATAAGCAGCATAGCATAGTCAGAGTAGCCACAGGTACAGCAATAGATATCACCCTCAGGTAGGATTTGTGATGGGAGTTGGTAGGGTCACCAGCCAGGATAGCAATACCTCATGTGGTCCGGATCCCAACAGCAGATATGGGTCAGGTCAGGGGTTAAATAACTCTTCCTGCAGTCCCTGTATACTGAGGTCCCTTCACTACAGGCAAGGTAGAGCCTGGGGGAGAGCTACTCCCTTCTATCCTCCTTGTTGGAGCTTGAGCTGCCCGTGCTATCTTTCCTCTCTAATCTCACCTCTCCTAGAGAGTGCTATGACAGAGTTAACCTATGGCTAACTAGTCCTCATTCACTAGGTCCCTGTATCCCCGACTTCACTAAAGGTGGCTGTTTCCTTTAGGGTCAATGCTTCTGGGGCCTTGTTGACTCCAGGCTCAGTGGATCTTGTATTCAGGACGAAATCAGCAGCCAAGGATCCTAAGATCCAGAGATCCAAAAGAGACAGAGCCCCTCCCTGCAAGCACTTTTATTACAGCACTGCAGGGGGGTGGTCACACTTGTATCCAATAAGGTGATACAATATAGCTGCCTGGACCTTAGTCCAATAGCAGGTAGGAAAGGTAAGGGCAAGGGATGAAGCCATAAGGGCCATGCTACTTATGGGTCCCTACACTAATATAGAAGTTAGGGCATGGGTGTATTTATATGTAGGCAGCCAAGGGCCTGTGCAGATGGTGGGGCAGCCCTCGGGTTCCTATATAGTTGATTTTTTTTTTTAGAAAAAGAACAAAAAAACCCACAGCCGCCGCCAGAGCCTACCTGCACAAGTATCGGAGCTAAGGGAGTCCACCTGCGGTTCCCTGTAGGCCGTTATGTCACATGCAGGAAGTGATATCACATGTTGCCATGTGTCTGACATCACTTCCGCAAACCTGGGGGGTGCTATTAGGTCTTGTGCCTAGGGTGGCACCAGAAATAAATAAAGGACTGAGTTAGGGAGGAATCCATGAGCCTAGTAACAAACCAGTGGATTTTGGGAAAATAAAAGCAGGAATGTGATTGGTCGCTACACAGATAATTTTATAACAAATGCAAAGTTTGAAACAGCATGTACAGTAAAGAGTTTTATTCTACGGAAATACAGTGGGCATTGTGGGAGCACTCCAAGGCTAAGGACCAGGGAATGTGCATTGATTAATTGGACAAATCAGTTGTACTTCCATTGTATTTAAACACATTTTTACTTAGCCTCGGAGTGCTCCCACTAGCCCACTTGTATTTTTTTTTTTATATATTTAAGGGCCAAATCTAAAAACTCATGCGGTGTTGCACATAAGTATTACGTTGCAGCTGTCACCTTTATGAGTTCATAAACAATAAGATGAGCGCTAAGTGCTGTGTCAAAAACATTATTAAATGACAAACAGTTTGTCCGTGAACTCACAGCTATCAAGTTCATTTTAATTGCTACACAAAACCTTTTCTTTAAGCCATTGGCATTTCAGAAAATACAAGCGTGCTCCTAACGTGCAACAATGTGAAAATCTATACTGGGAAACTTTCAGCTGCCTGATTAGTACTTTATTAATGTGAAGTCCCCGGACACAGATACCTCACTATATTAACTGGAAGGAATCCAGAGCTAAGTTCTAGAATAATAAAAGATGTTCTGGGCCACCACAGATAATATTCATAAGGGGTAATTTGCAGAGACCCCAGATGCAAGAGCACTACATTTTGAAAAAGCTTGTTCATTCAGTCTCAGTCTAGCTCCTTGTAAATGTATGTACCAGGCATTGAATGGTCAGATCCAGAGAAATATGTTCTAGGGGTTGTGGGAGCACTACATTTAAGTAAAGTACACGGACCATAAAGTACCTCTTAGTAGTAATTTAGTCTTAGCAAGTGCACAGATATCAAAAACAAAATACACAACTACTTTGCAATAAATATTATAAGCAGTTTATATGCGACTTTGACCAAGTCAAGAGAGCAAAATTGGGTGTAAATTTCAGGTGGACCAAGGCTTCTACATTCATAATGTATAGGCAAATTGGAGCCTAGTGTTTTGTCATCCGTGGGGGTTGAAAAATAATAAGGGATCTTTCTGTAATTTGGATCTCCATTTACGCAGTCAAAGCATTAATTATTTCTTAGTTGGGGGTCAATTACAAGCTGCTGTTTTATTATTACAGAGATAAAGGAAATCGCTTTTCCAAATTTGGATTAAATGGAGTTTATGGGAGATGGCCTTTCCGTAATTTGGAACTTTCTGGATAATGGGTTTCCCCATAAGATATTCCATACCTGCATTTGCTTATAATGGAGTATATGGGAGATGGCCTTTCCATAATTCTAAGCTTTCTGGATAACAGGTTGCCTAATAATCAGTGATGGGCGAATCTCACCCGTTTCGCTTCGCCAAAAAATTCACGAATTTCCAGCGAAACGAGTCGCGCGTCGTTTCCGCCGTGTCATTTTCGACGCGCGACTCGTTTTTTTTTGGGCGAATTTTTGCTGACGAATTCGCCGCGAATTCGCCCCTGGCGAATAAATTCGCCCATCACTACTAATAATGTATCCCATACCTGTCACATTGCACTGGTGTTTTACCAATTAATTCTGTTATAATTACAGGAGCATATGGCTTGCAAGAAATACTTACAAAGGTTGGGGCTGATTGGAAACTAAAAAACTATGTAAGTACTTATCTACCACTAAGAACTCAATGGCATTAGCAAAACCAGCCGTTCTTCACTTCTCACAATGGGTAAGTGTGACATTATCAATTATAACAATTGTTGGGATTATCTACTAAAAATCCTAAACTTCTCCTTATGTCATTTGGTCCTTTTGACCAACTCTGGTCATCCTTTTTTTTCAGATGGGCATTTGGAATTGCAGTCTGTAGCTCTGATCTTCCACTTGGAACATCACATGGAAATGGAAGCAAAATTCATTATAGAAAGGATAAACTCAAACAGTAGAAAAGTAGCACAAGGATTACAATCTTTTCTTAGTGGGAAGCCTTATAGTGGAGAAATCCATGGGTCCTGACGGCATACATTATATCTTTGCAAAATGGCAGCAGGGAAAATCCTGGTACTGGAAAATGGTTAGATTGGGAAATACTTTGAGAAAAGTGATCATACTGACATGTTTTTAAGGAAATGTTGACAGCTGCAGGGTTATCTTAATGAACAGACATACAAGACATTTGCCCAGGACCCATAAGCACAAAGGTCAGTTGAATGAGTCTGGCCTTGAGCCATTTCTAGAGTTGTGCTGTCTGACAGATTAGTGAAAGACAAGGATCATTATACATCTGATAAATATGTAAATATGGTTTGAAAAACGTGATGTATGCATGAAATGGGGTGACAGAATAAATAATTATTTGTACCAGACCTGTAATTGAAAAATACTCAATAGTAGAGGGGGTAGGGATTGAGGGGGGTAGGTAATTCATTTGAGATTATCTGGTGCATTATAAATGGAATGGGAAGTGGGTAATAATTATATTGCAGTGTCATTCAGTCACGGGGGGGTTTAATAATGCATTAAATAATGATATTGTGTATGCATATGAATCAATGTTGTTTAGCAGACAAAGTGTGAAAGAAAAGTCTCATCAGTTGGATTGCTCATGAAGCTTTCTCATATATCAGGAGCCATTTAGTGCAACAGCACAAGGGTTATGTCAACTGGGTTCGCTAATCCTCGATGATGAAGCCAATTAGAGTGTTTAATTCACCCAGATTCATGTGGTGGACCAACTGCTCCTGCACCAGACCTTTCCGCAAGAAGGAATGAATATCAACCAAAAATGACTAAAAGCTATACCTGTAACTTATATTATTGCAGCCTTCATGTGCTTGCTGGTCTGTCTTTATGCTTTTAATGTATGGGAAATGGAGGGCTATTCTCATCATCTATAGAAATTATACTTCGGGAGGTGGACATACCTGAGAACTCATCTTATCTTAGAGCTTCCCGAGAGACTCTGTTAGCTTTACAGGATTTAGAGCAATCAAGGAAGCCATTACTAGAGACTATGGAGAGATATTAGGTGACAAGGTCACAAGGAGTTGTCATTGGAACCATGGTCAGAAGCAGATTGCTTAGCCACTACCTCAACTTCACCATCTAACTAGAAACTCCAGCTGTTAAAATCATGAACTCTCATGAGACAAAGGGAAAGACACAGTACAGGGCAATTATAAGAACTATAACACCTTATATCTATAGCAGCTACAGTGGGCTTGTCTTTACCTCCAACAGTCCAGCTAGAGTTCCAAAAGCACCTATTTCCATTATAAACAGGTGTATACCATTCTGGGTTGCATATTCTATTACTCTATACTACATAGAGAAACTAAAGGTTCCACCATAAGTAAAATGCCTGCGTATTTCATTCAGACCTGGATCTTCATTGTTCTTTATGACATTAAGCACAGTCCCCATGTATCATAGAAATAATGAGTGTCTTTCTATCAATGACATTAGGCATAGCTGCATTGTTCTAGTGCTTGGTTTTGTTTGGTCCTTGAGAACACATTTCTCTTCTGAATACTCTTTCGTTTTGAGCTGCTCTGTAATCAAAACAAAGAGTTGCAAGTGAGTCAATTAAAAAGCCCAAGAATGTAAGTGATGGATTTGGAGGAAATCCCATTGAATACCTGACAATATTGATTACATCCCATTAAAGTGAATGAAAAGTGGATATCTTTTCAGACCAGAAGCTCATTTAGATGAGAGAATGGTAAGGATAAGTCAAATGAAAAGTGAATGTTCCTTTTTTTCCCCAATCTCTTCCAACTAATGCTGGTGTCTTTTTAATGGAGTATGATGATGATGGCTGCCCCTAATGAACAAGCTTTCCTGGATGGGAGCGAGGGTTGCTGTATGTAGAATAAATACATTTGATAAAAACCTTGTTATCTATTAAAGTGCATATACTTGTTTTGACAAATTGGATGCAATTTGTTATATCTTGAGTATAACCTGCTAGAAAATTAGCATTATGCTGGATTTTATACACTGCTGTAATCAAAAACCCACGCTGAATTGAGCAACCTTACTGTTACTGCAACTGGTGGACCACATTGGCCCTTCATCAAATTCATAATTGTTCCTTTATTAAACAAGAATGCTACAGATGTGACAAACACAAAAAAGAAGAAAAAAATGATCAACACACAATACCTGGTCCCCTGTTTCACAAATTAATTTTGTATCAATGCTACTGACGTAAGACTTCTTTAGGATGTTACAATCCAGTTACAAAGTGAACTGCTACTTCAGAGCTCTGGGCACAGTGTATATATAAAAAAAAACAGAGGAAAGCACAGAAAAATGTGAAAAACTATGTTGATATACCAGTAGTAGTGCCAAAACCTAGAGACCAAATCTGACATCCTTAGGAACAGTAACATTAAAAAAAAAATAGGCAATACTTATACATTCTTTAGTGGATCTTGTTAAGCACAGTATATGTGCCTCAAACCACTGGGAACCATCCCACCACTACTTATTAGTCTTACCACCCTTACATACCTTGGCAGCCCTTTATCTCTGGCCATTGAACAGTATGGTGAACTAACTATAGTGAACAATTCTAATAGATTATCATTAGTTATAGTATCACTTTCTCACAATATTTAACAAACACTGATTTTTGTTCCATGAGAACATTGCAAGGCAAGACAATGACATTTTAATTAAGCATCTCTCAGAAATGTTCTACAACTTCATTATGTTATAAGACGTGATACAACTCTATTAAAGGCATGCAGGAGTTGACCATTTGCCCTGTAAGGAGGCTCAAAGTATGGGGTTAAGCGTATGACTCATCTGAGATCCCAAGAACATTTGCAGTCCATGTTTTTGTGCCAAGACCCAGAAGGCTTTACCAAGTTCACAAATGTCTGGCATACTGAATAAACTTGCATCTCAATGTGTGTGTTGAGATTCTACTTCAATATTTGGTGTCAGGAATCGAACCCTGGTGTTTGGAAGTTCTGCATTACCAGGGTGAGCCACTGGAGGATCTTTATGCTCATGCTAGACACTGCTCTGGACAGACTTGCAATATGTTCCTTTTTTCCTGCCTCATTAACAACATGTGGTTTCCATTTCCAATTAATGACCCTTTTTATACCTGTCCCTGCCCTATGATTGTGGCTTGATTATCTGAGCTCCTGAGCCAGATCCAGCCCCTTACTCTGCGATTCCTGACTCTTGATTCCTGGTTCCCAGTTCCTGTGTTTCCTTCCTGGTTCCTGTGTTCCCTGCCTGTTCCTTGTTCCTGTGCCAGCCTGGTTCCTGTGTTCCCTGCCTGTTCCTTGTTCCTGTGCCCGCCTGGTTCCTGATTCCTGTTTTCTGTGGATTCCCTGGTTTGACCTTCGGCCTGTTATTTCGACCCTGCTTGATTGCTGCCTGCCTCTGACCTTGCCTATTCTTTGGACCTTGGTTGCCTGCCGCCTGCCCAGACCTTTTCTGCCTGTTCATTGGATTTTGCTTTGCCATTACCCAGGCTTGTATCTTTCAGTTTACACTTCTGTTTATTATTATTTTCATTCTCTCCATTAAATCACCTTCACCATATCATGGCTTCTGCTGTTAATCCTACAGTAGATGTGTGTCACCTGGGTTATCCAGCATATAGGCTCCATACTGCTGAACATTCGCTAGCATCCAAACATGACATGTGGTGAGGTCACAAAGGCTAGTTGGCAGATATATAGACTAGGACAGGCTATATCTACTGCTGTTAAAGAATAGCAATTAATAAAGGTCTAAGGTGACAACAAATCATGTCACTGTGTTCATTGCTAATTCTTAGGAAGCCCTTAGAGATGTCCTGGAAGCACTTTTTATCCTCAAGACACAGTTCATACCAAGGTTGCCGCCACTTATATCCCACCACCATGTGCCATTCCATTCCTTGAAATTCCAGCTACAACTTACTGTATTTCTTATAGAATGCACTGTGAAATAGACCTGCTTCCTGTTGATATCACTGGTTTCCCACTGATCCATTACCTTTTTTTTCAACCATTTTGTTCAAATCAGATACCTAGTTCAATATTGCTTTAGTACCAAAATTACCAGCCAATATATTGTAATTTAAAACTTTGAATAACAATGCGTCAAGCAATAATTGAAATACAAATAAAGTTGCCTGTAATTCTATTGACTGTATAAGGAATGGATATAGAACATAATCGTTTTAATTGCCTTAATCACTCGTCAAGCAAGGCTTTGTGTAAAGCGCCTTATCTTCTATCTATTGAGTGAAAACAGTTTACGAATTACCTTAAATCCTGATAGTTACGAGAAAGCTGCATGGAGATCCAGATTGGCTAATCATGTCTGTATCAGGGTTGATTTAAGTTTCAGGCATTGGTAGGCTGAGGCAAACATCTTCTTAGAGATGGGTTTCACACCCAACCAAAATAAAAATTGTAGAAGCCATGACCTCAACTTACATAAACCTATACAGTACACACAGTCTTAGATAATTTACTCATTTTACTTTCCTGGAAGCAGCTAGATTAATTGACAAATAACAAGACAGCACTGTGTGGTCAGGGGCTAGAGTTAGGAAACATGGACCCATGCTCAATAAAGGAGGTTTTGGGACCTTGATTGGAGGACTATTCGGATTTAACAATCTCTTCTGCACTAAAACAAATACAGTAGCTCAAGTGCAGAAAGGATTTGGATGAATAGTTATACCCCATAGAACAGAATGTGTTTGATTGCTCAAAGCAATCAAACCAAATCTGTTGAATTGACATATTGATCTGCTCTCATGTGTAAATTCATAAAGCACTTTTCTGAGTGTCAGGAACGTTATTCTTTAACAACAGGCTCCCAGTTGCTCACAAACAGCCCTGAGATTGGGCAAGCAGGGAATTCATTTTCGGTTTTATGGGAATGATATTTGTGTGGCATTAGGTCTTCTGCTATACGCATGGATTCACAGCCTTTACTGAACAGTTAGTTTTCGGCTCCTTTTAGCTCTCTGTACCCTAAGATCCCTAAAATATCTTGTACTGATGAGATCTAAAAAGATTGAAATATGTAGTCTGCAATATTTGATTTTTTAAGGTTCCATATGTGTTTGTAGATCATTACTGCACACAATTAACTAAGCTGTAGTTGTGGGATCCTGTGTACCAGCCACTGTCTTCTTAAATGATGATGTGTACCTCTTGTGGCTTCCTGATCTTGTCTACTAGCCACTGTATTGCTCCAAAAGATGATATGCAGCTCTCCTGTATCATTGTCTACTGGCCAGTATCTTGTTAACGTTCCTAAACCATGATGTTTACCTCTCCTAGGTCCCTGACTACTAACTAGCATTAGAGAAACAAGTACTTCAGCATCTGGAAAAACATTCTCAGTAGAGGACATTCAGCTCCTCAGCTATGCACAATAACTCTCTAGCTACTATCTTGTTGTTCTTGTGGGTTCTTGTCTGCTGGCCATTGTATTGCCCCAGCAGATGATTTGCAGCTCTCATAGGTCATTGGACAGTATCTTGTTAACTTTCGTAAACCATGCTGTCTGCCTTTCCTAGGTCCCTATATACTAGCTACCATCTTTCCGTAATAAATAAAATGATTATGTATACTGTGCCTCTTATGGGTTCCTGTTCTTGTCAAATGGTCAGTGTATGGCCCCAAAATGTGATTTTGTGTCATTGTCTACTGACCTGTTTATTGTTAAAGTTCCTAAATAATTATGTGTACTTCTCCTAAGTCCCTGTCCCTATCATCTTACTGGAGTCATTAAATGATGATGTGTACCAATTGTTGATCCCTTCTACAGTCCTATGTCTTGATAGAGGCCCTAAATATTGATGTGCCCTTCCACAATATTGCATCTCTACTGACCATTGTCTGCTATATGTTGCTGTGAATCACTGCCAGCAAGTGTTCTTCCCTCTCGACGGAAAGCGTGCCTGTTACTATATTTCTCTGAAGAGGGTCCAGGAAATAAATGGGACACTTAACAATAAAACCAGTAGGGAAAGGTTTGACTTTATACAACTTTGTATATTGTCTCAGACACTGCGGTTGGAATTAGATTGCTATATAAGTGTTTATGAAGAACAGCAGGTGACTTATTGTGAGATCCCCTTGCCGAGCCATCGACCACTCTGCATGAATCTTTCTTTTGTAAGTAATAAAGCAACTATTGCATTCTGCTTTCTATTTCTTTCCTAACCATCCCCGTTGCTAAGAGATGCCCAGTCTAGGAGAAAAAAAAAATTACAACATAATTTTCCAGCAAATTTTGCTTTTCTACAAATTGATTTTTAACTCTCATGAATCCTTGTATAGAGAATGTAAACAGCCAGGCTGAATTCCCAGCATGCCTTGCAATACGAACTACACATTCACTCTGTTGCCTACATTGCTCCAGATTTGCTAAGCTCCAATGAATCGTGGCAAACGGCTTGAGCTGAGAAGGAATCGGGGAGCGGTGATAGCTGTGCTTGGATTCCTTCCAGTTCTGCTGCACAGAGATGGCTTTAGAAAAAAAGAGTCCAACAAATACTCATAATACACATAATATTCTCACTTTTCACAAATGCACAAGAATTGCTAATGTGCACAAAGCTAAAAGGCTTCACTTTAGGACTGTAAGACTGAGAAAAGTCCAACAAGGTTTAGAAACCTATAGCAACCAAGCTATAAGAGATTTTAAGGGGTTGGTCACCTTTAAGTTAACTTTAAGTATGGTATAGAATGTCCAATTCTAATCATATGTTAAATTGGTTGTCATTATTTATTTTTTATAGTATTTAAAGGATTTGCCTGCTTCTCAATGACCCATCTAAAAAACAAATGCTCACTAAGGCTACACATAAGGGTGTTACTTACTAAACTCCAAATATATCTTAATTATTTATTTTAAAAAACCCTAATTATCTGACTTTTTTCCCCGAATCACTCCATTTTCAAAATTTTTTTCCCAAAAACCACAAATTTTTGAGACTTTCAGGCTAAGCTCATAAACCATGATAACCTCATATTGGGATTGGTTCCACTCTAGTGATGGGAGAATTTATTCGCCAGGGCCAGTGTCGGACTGGGATGCCAGGGGCCCACCAGAAAACCTTAGACCAGGGGCCCAACTTTCCAAACTATTATTCCTTCTCTCCTCACTAAACATCTTTATTCTATTATTATTTTTGATCTACTTACTATACGCTAGTCTTCCATTATTAAGCCTCTTTTTCCAAAAAAACAAATAGGGAATGAACATGAAATAGGCCAAATTGTTAGAAGCAAGAGGCCCACTGACACCTGGGCCCACCGGGAGTTTTCCTGGTTTCCCTGTGGGCCAGTCCAACACTGGCCAGGGATGTATTTGCAGTGAATTTATGTTGCCCACAAATGTTTTCATGAAGCTACAAAGAAAACTCACAGTAGAAAATTGGCCTCAACAAAAAAATTTTCTCAATTTTTTGTTTGTTTTTTTACTTTTATTTTTGTTCATTTTTTAAAATCTTCCTTTACCATATTAGATGGTATTTCCTGGTGGATAAAGGAAGTTTAAGATTATATATAATCCATTGTGTATTAAAAATAATTTTTATGCCCATTGACTTCAATGCTATTCACAAATTTAGCGACTTCATCAGTGAAGCAGGTCTGAGATGGCAGATTTTCTGGTTCAGGCTTTTTGCAGCATTGGATTATAATAAATCTTTTAGTTTTTTTTCATGAACAAATTCCAGTTTTTGCCCCAAAAAGCCCAACCAGATAAATTTGAGGTTACTAAATAACTCCCTTATGGTTGTTGCTACTTTCCATTACTCATCTTCCTCCCCTATTCATATTCCAGTCTCTTATTTGAAATCTAGGCATGGTTGCTTGGGGAATTTGAACCAACTGAAGACCTGCTGAATAAAAAAAAAATTAAAAAACACAAATCATAAAAAAATTAAAACCACTTGCAGATTGTCTCAAAAAATCACCCTCTGCATCATACTAAAGGTTAATTTAACACCTTTAAATATCGAATCCCCTTAGACTTTTATCCAAACTGAATTGCTTGACTATCTGCATCTCTATTTAACAATGTCTACAATATAAATGAGAAGAGATGAATACAAAAGGTAAATGACTGCATGCTACGTATGAGTATGATTTCACCTTTGTTATCTCACCAGGCGCCAGGGCTGTATAGCTATAATTGCTAGTAATTCTGAATCTCTTTATCTTTAAGTCTGCTAAAAAATCATTTAACCGTTTCATAAACCCAGTTCTGCTCCCCTTCAGAAAAGGTGAGCCGGCAATCCATTGTGTGGCACTTGATTTCTCCTCCATACCTTCCTTATAGGAGAAAGCCACTAATAATTTCAAAGTTTCATTTGTCTTTGTGCTTGTTTTTCATTCTACACTAACATTTTTTTCTATATTAAAATATTTAAAAAAAAATGTGAATCTTTGCATTAAAATAAAGTCTTTGGTAAATGGCCTTCCCATAATTCGTAGCTTTCTGGATAACAGGTTTCTGGACAGCTTCGGACAGGGGCAGGGCCGGGCCAAGGGGTAGGCAGAGTAGGCATGTTACCTACCCCCAGTCCAGTCTGCTCTCCCGGTGACGATCTGCGATTTCCAAATTCACTCATTCTGCTCGCACAAGCGCGCAAGCTTGTTACCTCACGTGTGTGAGCTCACACCCTTTCACGCATGTGCAGGATCGGCAACATGCAGGCTAGCCTAGGGCGCCAGTGCGCTGTGGCCCAGCCCTGACAGGGGGATCTGGGGCCCACCGGCACTGTCACCTTAGAGGTCCCCACCCCCTTGCCCCGCCTGCCCCAGCCATGTGGTCCACTGATGCGGCACATAGAGTCCTGCTGGGGTCCATTTTTTGGACCCGCACCCGACGAGTATCAGCAACCTGAAAACCGCAACCTGGACCCGCGACCCGCATTCTTACCCGCTTGGACCCGTGACCCGACCTGCAAATACCTTATCCGCAACCCGGACCCGCGACCAGCTGACCATCAAGAATCAGGAAGTGCTGCCATTGTAAACCGGAAGTGACATCATCGGAAGTAGCCGTGATCAGAAAAAAAGGAATAAAACAGGAAGTGCTCTCATTGTAAACTGGAAGTGACATCATCAGTAGTAGACATGCTCAGAAAAAAGGAGTAAAAATGCATATGGAGAAGATCCGCAGCTCAACCCTCAACCCGCAAACCCACAGAACCACCGACCCGCTTCTATACCCACACCTGGAACTTGTACATGCAACCCGCAGGGTACTGCAAGATTTTGTGGGTGACCGGCGGGTACCCGACCCGCGGCAGGACTCTAGCGGCAACCCCCCTTTCCCCCCATGCATGCATTGTCACCTATGTTGTTTTCTCTTTTTACAGCCGCTATTGGGGCTGGGGGGGAGGTCAGAGAGCAGCAGTGTCTCTGGGTGCCCACTGGGCGTCCCACCAGTCCAGTTTCTGCATAATGGATCCCATACCTATACATTTTCCAACAAATGTATTATTTGTATGGATACTTTCCATTTAATATAAGGATGACTAACCTGTAACTTATCTGTTGCTGATGATCTTAAAAAGGTTGCAAATTCAAACATTATATTTTTTATTTGCTAATAACGATAAAAAACATTACACATGGACAATGACTGTATGGTGTGTTAGAATCAGATCTGTCATCATGTAAAAACGTATGTTTGGGTTTATATCCCCTTGTAATCATTCAGTTAGGGTTTGTAGTTCAATAGCAGCCATTGACCATTGACTTTGCATTGCGGCTGGGCTCATTGTGTCCGTGCCTGTGCTGAGCATGCTCCAGTGCATACCTTAACCCCGCTATACATCGCACATATTATTTGTTCTGAGTTAATGGTTTGGGAATTACCTTTCTTCTTTCCTCGTGGCAAAATGACTACTAACCGCAGCCAATCAATATCTCCCTCTCTTGCTCAGCTTTCTGCATTGTTGGATTTTGAAAGTTGCCAGGAGAACAATGACAAAGGTTAAGAGGAGGTTAAAAGGTAAAGTGCTGGAGATGTGTTTACCCTCCTGTGGGGTTTAGCATACAAAGAACAGTGACCGGGAGAAACCAGATAAAGTTAATAATTGTATAATAAAATCTCTGGCATATTACTGAAATGAGCAACAAAACAATGTAAACTGTGCCTTTCCAAAGTACAAGGGAACCTATGTTTCTTGCTCTGCTTTTTAATCCGTCCGTAGTGTTGACGCTACAATGGTTGGTTGGGTCTGCGGTGTATTTTGATACCCAATCAGATTGCCGAGTCATTATTCAGTCATTATAAATAGAAGAATTTTTTTACAGGTATGGGACCTTATATCCAGAATGCTCAGGGCCTGGGTTTTCTGTATAATGGATCTATATGTAATGTGGCTTATTCACCTTGACTTATCTTTTAGTATGATGCAGAGAGAGCTATTCTGAGATCATTTGCAAATGGATTTCATTATTTGTGGTCTTTGAGTTATTTAACTTTTTATTCAGCAACTCTCCAGTTTGCAATTTCAGCAATTTAGTCTATAGGGTCCAATTTACCCTAGTAATAATGCATTGATTTGAAGAAGAGGCATGCATATGAACAGAAGAAGACCTGAATAGAAAGTGAGTGATGATAAGTAGCAATAGCAATACATGTGTTGTCTTACAGAGCATTTGTTTTTTTTTAGATGGGGTCAGTGACCCCCATTTGAAATTTGGAGAGTGTCAAAAGAAAAAGGCAAATCATTTAAAAAAATAAATAAATAAATAAATTATGAAAACCAAATGAAAAGTTGCTTAGAATGGACCATTCTATAACATACTAACCCCCCTT
>CM044431.1:223766975-223777681 GCA_024363595.1 Xenopus borealis | reverse complement strand
TAAAGATAATGTCACTTTTCAATAATTTTGAGTGAGCACTTTTTGATACTTTATAAAGTACGAAATCTATTACCCTAGAAAATGTTGAGATTGAAATACGATTCCATTCTATTTTTATGGTTTAGAAATAGGGCCCCAGGAGACTTATTTATCAAAGCAAGAAGAGAAACCTTTCCACAATTTTTAATTAAAGAAATCTCTGGTATTAAATTGAGTTGGGAGAACTTTGCAGAGATTTTTTTCCCCTCCCTTTGACAAATAAGCCTCTGTGGAGTGGCAGCAACATAACAATTCAGCCTTGCACTTTTATACATATAACAATACCATATCTTTGTGTCTACATTTCAGCCAAAATGGAAACAGCCGATGAAAACCGATTGAACTAAATGCTGCCATAGTACAGGTATACATTTAACAATGTTTTTGTGTAATACAACAATAAAAAAAATCTTGTATAGTTAGCTAGATACATGAATGTATTGTAATGAATCTTACGTTGAACTCCAAAAAATGTGACATTTCAATACATTTCAGCATTGCATTTCACTACAGTTGACAAATACTCTGCTGTGTTTTCTATTGAAATTAGGTTACCTTTAGTGATGGGCGTATTTATTCGCCAGGGGCGAATTCCTGCGATTCGCGCTGGCGAATAAATTCTCGAATCGCCAGCAAAATTTCACTTGCCGAAAATTCGCCGGAAAAACGAGTCGCGCGTCGTTTTTTGACGTGAAGCGTCCCTCGTTTCGAAAATTTTTCGCCAATTCGCGAATTTCTCTTTTTCGGCGAAGCGAATCTCGGGAGATTCGCCCATCACTAGTTACCTTTATACTGTGTGTGATCACTTTGTATGAGCCTGAGGGAAAAAGTGCATCAAACTATTTTGGAAATTCATAGAGACCTATTTATAAAAATGTTATATAAATCTTTGAATTTTTTTAAAATAGAAAAGAAATGGAAAATTCACCAAACTGAAATGTGCAATTATTTCTTAAAAATGCCAAAAGGTTGATCGCATGAAAGCATGATAGGAAAACACGAATGCAGCGCAAGCATGAAAATTGACCAACTTTCTAAAGAACTTGAATTGAAAAAAAAAATTGCATGAATTTTGCTAGGACAACTCCCATTGACTTTTACATAAACTCTCCAGCTTTTAGATGGCAAAGTTTTGCAAGATGTTTTGTGAGAATCTTTTTCACTTTATAAATCTCAAACATTCGAGTTTAGGAAACCCTAATTTGAATTAGGTTGCTTTTTACCTTGAAAAATGAGAATTGTCATAAAAATTTAGATTTCAATGTTAATTAATCAGTCCCGTAGTCATGAATGTGGCTATAAAGTATGCTTTTTGTTAATCGCAGAAATTATTTTCCCTCTACTCTACATTTAAAAGATATTATCAGTCACTAAGGAGTTCCGTGGCTATAGCAAGTCAAGAAGGAAACCCATCACATAGGTCCATCTATTTAAATCTAGCAACACTCTGGGGCAGATTTATCAAGGGTCGAATTTTTTGCAGAATTTAAATCCTTCGAATTCGAATATAGAACTCGAAGGATTTGACCGCAATTTGAATATTCAAACAATCGAATAGAAAAAATTAGCTCGAACGATTTTAGCCATTTGATCGAATTTTTTTTATTCAATCTAAAAAACTTAAAAAAACCTATGGGAGCTCTATTGTATAACACTATTAATCTATGTATATTCAAGAATGTAGCAGTAACCTTTAAGTTCCATGACTCTCATGAAAGTAACTGGCTTCTGGCCTCAAACTTTTAGCCTTTCTGTGGAAGTTCAGGGGGCTTCTAAAACAATTAACTACCAGAATAAAATCCATATAGCTATATACATACCTGCACACACATCACTTTATCACTTGCCCATTTCTTTCACAAACAGTGGGTACCTTAGCCCAGTTGTTGAGTCCTAGTTCAGTCCATACCTGGTTGTGCTTTAAAAAGTTATGTCAAATGCACGTGGTCATATAGCTACAGTACATGGAGCAAAAGTAGAAAATAATTATCAAATAGCAAAACTCTAGGTTTAAGATGACCATAATAAAGCTGACAAAAATTACCAAGTTGTATCCACCTAGCTAAGCTGACTTATTGACCCTTGTTTTCCCAATGTCTTATCTTATGTAACACAGGGTATCCCAAACTCAGAACAGACTCCATGGGCCCAGTCGTGGCTCACCCTTCTGTTTATAACAGTCACTTTTGGCTTCGTGACTAGCCCTCCACTGCTTGGATGCTGCCAGGTCTTAACATATTAGGCACAAGGAAAGTGTTCTAAGCGAGCAAGGGAACCAAGCGTAGGATGGCAACAAGTATCATAGTCGAAAGCCAGGCCGGGTCCATAACTGTCAGACAAAGAGGTACAGATTCAGGAGACGAAGGAGTAGTCGGGGTTACAGGCCAGGTCAAACACACCAAAATCATGGTACAAAACAGGATCCAAGAGAGAAGTCAAAAAAGCCAAAGACCAGGACAGGCAATAAACTAGACTGTCCCTGTCAGGGACAGACAGGGTCAGAAACAGAACAGTAATACAGCAGAAAACACGCCCAGGAACTATAAATAGACCTAATGTTGGGCAATGAGTCATCCCCGTCGCACCCCCACTAAACCCACCAGGTAAGTCCTTACATCTGACCTATATCTGACCAAACATAAGCACAATGTTTTTTGAGAAAGTTAAAACTAGCCAATTGATGTAGTTCTATCCTGAAGGATCTTCATGGGCCCAAAGTATGATCCAACATAGGCAACATTAAGTTTGTGGTCAACTAAAAATGACCAAATTGGACCCATTCTTTACAATATGTCCCAGATATAAGGGATTTAAATCAGAGCCATAGCAACCCCTGCATCTTGCTTGGGAATGACTGTTTTAGCGGTCATAGAATTATCATATTCATTTATAGAACTGTAAGTAACATTTAATTATTAATTGTCATCACAAGTCAATAATAATTAGATGGTTCCTTCATTTCAGCTGGATATGAATCCAATCAATAGTTCATTAAAATATGAGATAAATAATGTATTGTTCGAAACCAGTCCCAGGTCATCCTGCTAATTCTTCTAGGAAGTGTCTCAAGTGAGATTTAAAGTTGAAGATTCTTTGCATGCATTCAATGATGGTTAATTTCTATCTATTTTGCAGATACTTTCTCCCTATTCAACCACGTTCAAATGTTGCTAATGCAAACAATAATGCTGATATAACTGATAACTGATGTGCCACACTAGCGAGCACATATATAAAGGTAAGTAATGATCTTTACATAAAATAACTCAAGGCTAGATGTTTTAATGGACATTCTAGTAACTGGACCTCCAAGTTCAAACATGTTCTTGCTCAGGGGAAGACTTCCCTGGTGATCTAATCCCCTGCTCTCCAGTTTCTATGAATTCTCCCACCCCCTTCTCTAAATTCATCTTCAAATGGACAACAGTATTGGGCCCTCTGAAGTCAGAGGTTCTGGAAATAAACATCTATTATTGTTCAATTAGTTCCAAGAAGGATACATAATATTTCTGCTGATGGCCTTAACTGTTCAAATAGATTCCACCTACTGCTGTTTTATTTTTACAGAGAAAAAGGAAATAATTTTTTAAAAATTGTGTTATTTGGATAAAATGGAATCTATGGCAGACAGCCTTTCCATAATTTGGAGCTTTCTGGATAATGGGGTTCAAGATAATAGATCCCCTGTTCTTGGTCACTGTGCTAAATAAAACAATGGGAATGTACCTTTTGAACATGATAGATCATGAATAGTGAGTAATGGAACACATGGATATTTCAGGTGCTTAGGTGTTTGTGGTTTGGCTGTTATAGCAGTAGTCTGAAAGCACTGGTGCAAGTATTTGTCAAGTACTTGTACACAACCAATGCTATTATCCCAAAGGAATTAGAAGAAGGCCAAAGAAGCACATGATCTAGACCTATGTGCAAAAATGTGGCAAAAGGGAGTAATCTTCAGGATGGTTTTAGCAACAAGTTCTTGTGGATACTGGTAACTGTCACTGTACGCTTCAACCCTACTCTGTTGCAAGAGCCATTAATAGAAGACAAGGCCATGCCAATGGTTCGATAAAATCACTAAACCTCAATGTTGATCATTCCGTTGAAAATGTTCTTGATTAATATTCACTTCTGGTTTGGGTTTGTGTACACTTTCCATATCATCTTTCAGGGAAGCTAGATGATGTTTTAACTTAGATCTGTGATCTCTTGCCAATGGAGGAAAACAGATCCAAGGTTTATGTAGTGATAAACCCTTCCGTTCATATTTACAAGATAGTAGCTTATTGGATTTTTATTTATTAGCCAAGGTTGATGGATTTACGAGTCTCATTTGTTTGATGAGGTTAATTACAAAGAATAACTTACTTAAACCTCTATCAATAGAGAGAGAATAAGTGTCACTGCTCTGGGTTACCCCTATTGTCATTTTAAGTAATAACATGTTGACTCAAGACTAAGTCAACACTAGCTGAAGAGATTACCAGCCTAAAGTAGACACTACTGTTTGCTGTCAACAACTGGGTTCTTATCTTGGAGACAGAAAAGGTAACAAAGTCATCTCAGAAGTGTCACTTTACTAAGTCCCCAGTTATGTCATTTCATTAATGTTCAATCTCTAGATATGGCACGCAGGTAAATTAATCACAAAAGTAACAATTTGAGTAGCACGGAATGTTCTTGGAAAATGATTAGATCATTAATACAAGTCTCAGTCTCAGCTACTAAACTCTGGAGCATTTTGAAATTGAGGAATGTATTAATGTTTTCACAACACACCCTTTCATGTATGAAAATTTGCCCTGTCTGTGCTGCCTATTGTTTTTCACGGCTCAGGTAGTTACATCAGGTACTAAAGATGGCCATAGGCACACCGATAATATCTTACCAGACAGATTTTCATACAATATTTGGGGGCAAATTTACTATTACTCATGGAAATTAGCTCAACCAAATTCGCAATTCGATAAGCATTTGACCATCAAATGCTTATCGAATAGTTTTAGGCTATCATTTTGCTCGATATCCGATTTCTCAATTAATTCATACGATCGGATACTGATCGTTCCATTTCACGAAAAAAATTGTGAAATTTCTTTCGAGCGTCTGAAAAATTAGCTCCGATCGTACGAATGGTATTCGAGCAGGACTTAGCCTCAGAAGCCTATGGGGAGCTTCCCATAGGCTTCTATTACAATTCGGTAGGTTCAATCTGGCAAAGTAGGCAGTCGATTAATTAAAAAATTTTGATTCCTTCGCTCATCGAATGATCGAATTATCGAATATCCGATCATTCGATCTATTCAATATTCGATATTCGTGAATCAAAGAGGCCAAATTTGCATATCCGATTTCACCAAAAATTTGTACGATTGTTATTCGATCGAACTTCAATCAATTCACGTGAATTTCGTAAACCGGCCCCCATGTGTATGTATGGTGGGAGACAAGCTGACCAATATTGACAGATATCAGTCCTCTCTTTGAAGGCACCAGGACATTGGTCATTGTTAGTGCTGAATCAGAATGTTATGGTTTCTACCTGTATATCTGATGATTCATGTGTATTGAATCTTTCTTGGAAAGATCTTTTCCAGGAAAAATAGCAATTGTAACATCTATGACCACCTTTATACCCCTGGGATTTAGACAGGATTGACTCATGGGGTGGTAATTTGGGGGAGTGAGTTGTAATTAAGGTAGAATTGATTTGTAGCTCTATATCCAGTGTAATAACTGTTTTTGTGGGCACTCTAAGATTAAGACATTTTTTGATATAATAAGTGGTACGGAGTTTAGAATATGTGAATAAAAGTTATGGACATCACTTTTGTGCAGTTGGCATACCACCACCTGAACTGGTCCACTGTTTTGTTTTGGGGGGGGTGATGGCAGAAAAAGTATATATTGTTTCCTGTCCAATCTAAAATTTGTTTGTCAGAGTAACGTTGACTTTGGCCAAACCCCACCATTTACAAGAAACACTAAGGTTATGGTGATGTGAACAAAGTTTTTTAAAATTCGAAACTGGCAGATAAAACAGTTAAATCCCAGCACTAACGATTGGCAAAACCAGTGTCAGACTGGCCCACCGAAATACCAGGCAAACTCTCGGTGGGCCAAGGTTTCAGTGGTCCCTCATGTTGCTAAACTTATGGCCTATTTCATGGCCATTCCCTATTTCAAAGAGGCTAAATAGATGGAATGATTGATTATAGTATGTAAAGAAAACAAACTAGGAGAATAGAGGTTGATTGAGGAGATGAAGAATATTAGTACTGAGAGTGGCCCCTGGTCTAAGGTTTTATGGTGGGTCCCTGGTCTAAGGTTTTTGTGTGGGCCCCTGGTGCCCCAGTCCGACACTGGGCAAAACCCTATCCTACAGCAAATACCATCACTCTATCGTTGTTCAGCTTTCTTTGCCAAACACTTTACCAGTAGGTTAAGGATCAAAGACTTCTTAGGTTCTTATTTATATCTATGCAGCATACTATATACTCATATGCGTGTGTTTATTTTCTTTAACTTCTCTTTGCTTGTGTAAACAAATCATTAGGCTGCAGGGAGGTTAGCAGAGCAAAGGAAATTTGGATTATTGGTTCTTCATTTATATTAATGGTGAGATGAATATCCTTTTAACAATGATGGATTATCTAATAAAATAATTTTTCACCACTCTTACTATTGCTCTAATTAGGAGGAAGCAAATGCATAATGAAACAATTTAATTTCCTTCCACTTGTATAAAGAACGATTCCTTCTCTATTTCTGTTTGTACTTTTTTGACAGTATTGTCTATGAGCTACACCAGAGATTCTCCTACTGGGCTTGAAAAGCAGGTTAACTTTGCAGTAAAGGATGCCTGACCACATGCTGATCTGCAAAGAAGGGACGTAAAATTCATGCATGATGTTCCAAAACAATTCATGGTGTTCAATTAAGGTGAGTGACTTAAGTCATTGAGATGACAGATGCTTCATTGGTTTTCATACATTTTTGGTTAAAGCCACACTTCATTGTTCAACACTTGGTCAAGGCCGTTACCTAACAGGAAGGTTACAGATTTATGAAAAGAGCTGTGCATCATTCATCTTGCAGTAGTTCTTAGAACATCTAGGAATTCAATCCAAACTGGCCTTGAGATAGGGCTTCAAGTAGGAAATCAAATAAGCTTCCAGTTAACCTTCACACCTCCTTCAGAGATGGGTAACCTGCAACCCTATGAAAAGTAGTTGTCCTCCAGATGGTTATGAAATTAGGTTGAATTAGTAGAGAAACTAGAGGATCTTAAACTGACCACTGGTGCTTTTAAAAGTCTCAGGTGACCTTCTGAGAATCATAATTCTCTCTTTCATCAGTAAATATCCATTTGCTTTATCCAGGGTTTTTCTTTAACAAAGCCATTCCTTCAATCAAGGATATTATCTTGTTCACAATGTGCATCACAAGCGGCTGTGATGTAGCACCATCACCTTTCTTAGGACATGTCAGTGGATCAATGGGCTAAACTCTGTAAAGCACAAAGATGTCTGATCTGAGAACAGCAGCATAAACAGGCATGATGAATAATAAATGACCCAACACTAATCAGTAAAATGATGGGATTTACTTCAAAGCATTGCGTTTCACACATTCCGAGATGAAAGACATCTTTTCATTCCTAAGTGCTAAGTATGTATGATCAGCACCCAACAGGCTGTAAAAATATAGATGGGAAATCTTCAGATTGATAAAATATTCAACCCACGTTAAAGTGTTGTACCAGACAAGCAATACATATATGTTCTCCTTTAACCCTAGGTCTGTCTGTAATATGATAGTGAACTCCAGTCTGTGATCTGCCTATTGCAATTGTGCGGACATAGTCTAAACTGGGTCCTGAAAATTCATTAGAGAAATCAGATGGCAGAGGTGATATAGTATTAACCCCTATTGATAAAGGCCCAATGCATGGTAGTCTAATATGGAAGAAAACCCCCCTATGCCCCTTCTACTTCACACACAATCTATATTCTTCTTACAAAATCACATCCCTTTTGAACACTCATGTCGTATCCACATGACTCTCCATATTAAGGTCCAAACGTTAGGAAGTCTTTTCAATGAAACTCGTTCAGGATGTTGTTGCACACAGGGTCAGATTAGGCTATTGGGACCCACTTCAGTTTCGACTACAAGGTCCCTCCTTCCCAAGCTTCCCTTGCTCATCCCTAGTCTATGCGCACGTTAGAATGTAAGCCTGTGCAAACGTTGGAGAGCCACACATTGCAGCTCATCATCTTGCAGGCCATTCAGGGGAGTGGGTCTGGCTGTCTCTAATGAATCCACTATTTGAGAACAGAAGCCGAATTCAACTTTGCTTATGCAAATAACAGGTGGGAAAGGAAAAAGTGGGAAAAATATTTTTTACTTCCTTGTTCATTGTTACTTCATGGTGATGAAAAGTCATGTGATTTCCTTTCCACCCCTAATTGACATTTGCAAATTGCTATTTCTATTTGGTTTGGCCAAGCACAAAGGTTCATCCAAACCTGAATCCTGCAAAAACAGCCAAATCCCAAAATGAATCCTGGATTCGGTGCATCCCTAATTTTTTCCTGATGTCCTGCCAGCCCAGTCTGACCCTGGTTGCACAACTGTAATAACAAGAAATGCAAATTTAAAAAATGCTTCCCTAAAAAAGTTTCACATTAAATATAAACTGTAACCAGTTTGTACCAAATATCTGTTGTGCAAAAAATGTTTGTGCAGAAAAGCTGACTGGTGGAACACAGACATATCTTTATACACCTTTTAACTGTGTGCAACTAAAGGTGGCCATACACGAAGAGATCCACTCGTTTGGCGATGTTGCCAAACGAGCGGATCTCTCCCCGATATGCCCACCTTGAGGTAGGCGATATCGGGCTGATACGATCGTGGGCCCTAGGGCCCAACGTTCGGATCAGTACGGGCGGTCGGATCGCGGGACCGCATTAACGAACAGATGCGGCCGCGATCCGACGGGATTTTTAATCCTGCCCGATCGACATCTGGCCGACTTTCGGCCAGATATCGATCGGGAAAGCCCGTCGGAGGGCCCCCCACACGGGCAGATAAGCTGCCGACACAGTCTGTCGGCAGCTTTTATCTGCCCGTGTATGGCCACCTTAAGTTGTTATAAAATTAAGAACCTTTCAGTACATTAAGTGAGCCCTAGACCTGGTCAGGGTATTAAGTTCAGGGCTCCCTGAAGTACACCTTGCACTTGTAGGGATGGATGAATTTGACCCGTTTCGCTTCACCAAAAAATGCGATGAAATGCATTAGCATCTATGGGTGTCAAAAAGAATTGCGCACAACACCATTAAAGTTTATTCCGTAGTGAAAGATGCCAACAAATGTGCTCATCCCTACTTATAAGGAGTCATTTACAAATGTAAGTGCAATATCACATGCACATCAATATGTTTTTGTAGACTTAATGCAGCACTTTTCTCCATAATTTCAATGTAATTGTGGTCCATGGTGGTGGTTCCCCAGCATCAATAGACGCAGTTGAGCACCATTCGTCAGAAGACAGACATAATGGCAAGTACCTTAATGATTTGTATCAATATACATTCTCCATTGTGGCCATTTTAGAGCGCCCACCATTATAGCTGCATTCATAAACGACCCCTTAAGACTAATACCCTTTAGCAGGAGCAGCTGGCAGACTGGAGCATGTCGCTAGATGTGATGAGCCCGTGTAGGCGACGGCCCTTTGTGTAGGTCTTTTTCCTGCTTTACTTAATAAGCAATATAGTTATGGGACCTGTTATCCAAAATACTCAGGACCTGGAGTTTTCCAGATAATGTATCTTTCCAAAATTTGAATCTTCATTCTACTAGAAGATCATGTAAACATTAAATAAATTCAATAGATTGGTTTTGCTTCCAATAAGGATTAATTATATCTTAGTTGGGATCAAGTACAAGCTACTGTTTTATTATTACAGAGAAAAAAGAAATCAGTTTTTAAAAAAATCTGGATTATTTGATTATAATGGAGTCTATGGGAGCCAGCCTTTCCATAATGCTTTCTGGATAATGGGTTTCCGGATAACGGATCCCATACCTGTATATTCTTTTCTAGAAATGTTTTCAGTTGTTTGAAAGCTGTCCTAGTTTGTACATCTGTGAAACACAATAAGAGGATATTATCTGAGCAACGGCGTTTAGTGCAGTTTGTATGCACAGATTAATTTCATTTCTAAATGCCTCAAAGCACAATAAAATTGGAAGGCCGATTTTATATCGTCATATTCCGTGATTACTCAAAGCCGAATGCTTAAGCAAAGTAGGGAAATCTAATTCTACAATGCAATCATCTGATGGTGGAAGTCAGTACTACTGGGAAATTAATGTTTGCAAAACAAGACTTTCCTTTCTAAGAGTTAAGCCATTAAATCTTCCAAAAAATAATTCCCAATCAATCGTGTAATACTGCTAAAATGCTAAAGGACAGGTCTGCAAAGCTTCTCAAAATTACACTCGTTAGGCTGCAATCATATTTTACCGATTTTTGAATTCGAATAAACCCGCTGACAAAATATCTGCAATAAATGAGAACAATTGTGAAAATGTATTTTCCAAGATTTTAGTGAAGGACCAGCAGATTCCTGTGCATTTTGTGTAGAACTCTT
>CM044431.1:223748569-223763132 GCA_024363595.1 Xenopus borealis | reverse complement strand
AAATTTCGCCAAGTGAAATTTTGCTGGCGTTTTGCAAATTTATTCGCCAGCGGCGAATCGTGGGAATTCGCCGCAAATTCCTCCCTGGCGAATAAATTCGCCCATCACTATTTGCCACCTTAAAGATGCCGAATTGCCATTTTAGCCTATGGGGAACCATTCCTGAAAAGTCCTAAGAATTCAAAGGATTTTTCGCAAAATCGTTTGAATCATTCGATGTGAGCGAATGATTCAAAAATTTTTATCATTTTCAATCGAATATGTTTATTTTCAATCAAAAGTGACTCCCAAAAAAGTTTTTTCACTTTGAAATTAGTAAAGCTGCCCCTTAAGGTATGAAGATCCAAATTACAGAAAACCCCAAGGCCTAAGCATTCTGGATAACAGGTCCAATACCTGTATATTATAAGAAATAACATCTGAATTTAAACTTATGCCCCCCTAAACCTCTGTTGATAGTCCCTCCTGCCACCACTATTCCTGCGTGATTGCTGGATATTCAAATCTCCTGCCCTGTCTCCAGTGGAGATGCTGCCAGTGAGTGGCATACTGCCCCCCAATATTTGCCGCCCTAAGCTTGGGCCCTTGGTTCCTGCCCACAAATCCTGGAAATAATGTAACACTTCTTTAATATATAGGTCTATTAAGAGCCACCTCAGAATTCCTTGACCTGAACTTTATATAATAATCATGGAACTCATTGATTATCTATATCCAATATCATGATATTATGACAACTCTAAATAAATTATCCCCCTCTATCATGTATCTGTCCATCTTGCCGTGAGCTAGGCGTGTAATGCTGTGTGATTTGTTGTTTCTAACGTAACTTACTTCCTAGCTAAACTTCAGTGGGTATGTGAAGGTCATATGTATGTATTTATTAGAGATGTTGATGAAATTGCTGGTCACCTTTTATTAAAGATGCAAAAGGAAGCAAAATGAAGACAGAGATCCTCTATTGTCCTAGGCCATGAGCCCACCCTAAAACAAATGTGGCATAAGCTTCAGATTAGGGATGCACCAAATCCAGGATTCAGTTCGGAATTCAGCCTTTATCAGCAGGATTCGGATTTGTCCAAATCTTCTGCCTGACTGAACCCGATCTGAATCCCAATTTGCATATGCAAATTATGGATGGGGAGGGAAATTGCATAACTCTTTGGTTGCAAAACAAGGAAGTAAAAATGTTTTCCCCTCCCATAATTTGCATATGTAAATTCAGATTCAGTGTGGTTTTTGGATGAATCTTTCTTTTTCTTGGCCAAATCCAAAATAGTGGATTCGGTGCATCTCTACTTCAAAAGTTAACAAAAAAAATTGTAAATAAGATATTTTTAGACAGTTACAACTTGCAAACATAATCCCACTTTAAAATATGAAAAAACGCCAACGTTTTCACTTTTGCTTATAACTTTTTTGGAATACAGGATATGATGTCACTGACATAATAAAGTTGAGAATGTAGCGTCATTGTATGAATTTGCTGGTCAAACCAGGGTAAATATAATTTGGTGAAAAGTGTAATGAATTGAAATTTTGACACTTTGATCATTAGGCTTAGGGTTAATGAAAATCCCCCTGTGAAACACAGCAGAAGATCTCCACCGACAAGGTAATTCGCTAGTGAAGTGTGTTGGTCCTCTTTTAGTAAGTGAGCAAGGTCGCTGTGAATTGTGTTTTTAGCAAAAATGTATATAAAAAAAACACTTTGCTTATTCTAGTACACGTGCCCCTTTGTCTGTTGGCATCTTTCTGGACACATGTCTGGCCACCTCAACTTGTAGATGATCAAGAGGAAGACAAAAATACTCCACCAATCGTTGTCTCTAATTTGCCTCAGAAGGGAAAATACTCCTAAGGCTAAGGCCAGACAGGGAGACTCGGGGGAAATTTGTCGCCTGGCGACTTCTCGCCACGACTTATCGCCCCCGAACCTCCCCGAATAGCCAGGCACACACGCGCACCGGCAACTTGGAGCGTTTTCAAAAATCGCGCCGCTCCGTGTGAACACGCGCCGGCGTTTTCAAGCAACGCCGGTGTGCTTGGGAGGCAACTTGGAGCGATTTCAAAAATCGCGCCGCTCCGTGTGAACACGCGTTGGCGTTTTCAAACAACGCCGGTGCGCTTGGGTGCCTGGCTATTCGGGGAGGTTCGGGGGCGATAAGTCGCGGCGAGAAGTCGCCAGGCGACAAATTTCCCCAGAATCTCCCCTTCTGGCCTAGCCCTTAATGACAATAAGACCAATGATGGTGTTAGTAGTGTATTTTTCTTGCTTCAGAAAGCAGGTATCCAACCCTTTTTGTGAAACTAATCTACCACAATAATTTTTTCAAGGAGAGAAATGAACAACTTCAAAGCTCTCGATATAAAAAAAAACAATTTAGCACTTTAAGATGAATCCTTCTTTCTTCAAATCTCAAGTGATCACCGAAAAGATCTACTGGTGAATACGGCACAAGACTTCATTGTACGATTATTTGATAAATCCGTACTAGTGATCATCCAAGCTCTTTAGCACCCGATCTTCACTGTAAACAATCCCTACTTGGTCAGTCTATCGTTGTAACAGACTATTTATCGCCCTTATTAGCTTAGCAGCTCTTATTGGAAACATCTCTATTTCAATAGTGTCCCTTTACTAGAGCTGAAAACTGCACGGTATATTTTAAAGAGGCCATATACCAACGCTTTGTAATAGAGGAAAAATTACATTTCCATCTACAAATCTATGCCCCTATATCAACAGGTTTATTGGACGTATTGAACAGGTTTGAAAATCCCACTGGAAAAGGAACACATGACTGTGTTGATGTAATTTTTGTCTAATGGGTCTCAAAGGCCCAATGGATAATCTGATTTGGCTGAGAATGTGGGAGGACAATCCAGGCCCAGATTCACTCATTTGGTGATGCTGCCAAACAATCATATACAGCAATGTGTTAACCTAGGGTAAAATCATCTATCTACTTATCTATCTGTCTATCTGTCTATCATCTGTCTATCATCTATCTATATATAATCTATCACAGTCAGTGTTGGACTGGCCCACAGGGATACCAGGAAAACTCCCAGTGGGCCCAGGTGTCAGTGGGCCTCTTGCTTCTAACAATTTGGCCTATTTCATGTTCATTCCCTATTTCTTTATGTGGAAAAAGGGGCTTAGTAATGGAAGAATAGAGCATAGTAAGTAGATCTAAAAGAATACGAGAATAAAGAGGTTAAGTGAGGACAGAAGGAATAATAGTTTGGAAAGTTGGGCCCCTGGTCTAAGGTTTTCTGGTGGTCCCTGGTCTAAGATTTTTAGGTGGCCCCTGGCATCCCAGTCCGACACTGATCACAGTGATCCTCAAGCCTTTGATGTTGCTCTTGATGGGGCCTTGAGGCAGGTGCTAATTTTTGGATTTCTAAATTGGAGGCAAGTTTCGTAGGCATAAAGACCATGTGTTCTGCCAAACAGACCCACCTATAGTCTACCATTTAGCATAGGAGCTACCAAATAACCAATTACATACCTTATATTGCAGAATTGTTTTTCATGCTTGTGTTGCACCCCAACTTTTTTTATACCTATATGATGCTTATGGGTACAAAATGTTGGGGACCCCTGATCTATATAGATGACTAAAGGCTACATCAAAGCATGATTTTCTAGTACAATTAAGGTAGGAAGATCCAAACTATAGAAAGATTCCTTATCCAGAAAACCCCAAGTCCCACTACCCAGGCCCACTACCTGTATATAATAAGAAATAATAACTTCTGAATTTAAACTTTTTGCCTCCCTAAAACACTTTGTTGCTGGCACTCCCTCTCACCCACCTGCTAGTCCCTCCTCAGGAGGGAGATTAAAACAGCTGCCAAAATCTCCTGCCCAGTCCCCATTGATGCGACCAGTGGATGGCATACTGCCCCCCAATATTTGCTGCCCTAGGCTTGGGCCCTTGTTGCCTGCCCACAATTCTTGGCCTAGAAATAATTTAGCACTTCTTTAATATAAAGGTATATTAGCAGCTTCCTCAAAGTTCCTTGACCTGAACTTTATATAATCATGGAACTCATGGATTATCTATATCCAATATCCTGATATTATGACAACTCTAAATAAATGATCCCCTGTCTTTCATGTATCTGTCCATCTTGTTGTGAGCTAGGCGTGATATGCTGCTATGCGATTTGTTGACTCTAGTGTAAACTTCATTAATGCTTACGTCAATTTAAAATCCGTGGGTATATGAATGTATGTATTTATTAGAGATGTTGATGAAATTGTTGGTCACCTTTTATTAAAAATGCAAAAGGAAGCAAAATGAAGACAGAGATCCTCTATTATCCTGGGCCCTGAGTCCACCCTAAAACAAATCTTGCATTAGGATTCAGCCTTGTTCAGCAGGATTCAGATTCGTCCCGATGGTCTCAAGATGTCCCAGAAAATAACAGATTATAGTCATTCTCATGTAGGATTTTGAAGGTTCTGTGTACAAAGGTTACTTTCCAGAAAATTAGAGATCACTCCAAGTGATGCCAAGGAATCATCACATATGTGGAATGAAGCAGAAATCACACACATGAAAAAGCAATCCTGCCGAGACCCGTCCACATTTTCATTCTTTTGTTTACCTGAGTTCCAGCTGGGCCTCAAATAAAAGAACATGAAGCGCTAACTGAAATATGAGAACTGCTACAGTACAGATACCAGGTATCCTAAGCTGCAATCTTAGATTTATTATTTTCTTTGAAGGTATGACTGCTGCTTAATGGCCATAGGAGAAAAGCAAACAACATGCTGTTTTATATAGAAAGACAACTTACGAGCCTCCGTGTCTTTTAGAGTTAAAATGTTTCACCATGATCAGATTGTTATTACATGCAATTTTCAGGGAGTCAAATAATTAATTGATTAGCATCAGAAAAATGGGATACCTAACACATTTCCACATTCAATAAAAATCAATATATGTAATTGCTTTAAAGGGATTTTATGATTTGAATTGAAGGGCGTGTTGTTTTCAGCTCTTGAGCATGGCGCTGACCTTTTTCAAACAGCGTCGTTGTAATTGGGAACTCTGTTTGGAGAAAGCAGACAGATATAATGTTTCCCGGGGCATCCAGAAGTGCGGCTTGAAGGTCAAGATCTTGCTTTCCATGGCTAATTGACGGAACATGATTATAAGAATGGAATCCCAGAGAATATCAGTTGTGGTTTTCTACGTCTTTTTTTCTTCAGCATCGTACGCGCCCAAATGAAAGAGGGAAGAGACAATTAAAATATAAAAGATTAAAGACCATATTGTATACCATGTAATAAAAGAAACATACCTATTAGTCCCCCCAACACACATATATGTACCATCTATGGTTGATGTATGGACTCAAGAGACTTATAGCAGACCTGAGAAAATGAGCTCACTGGGGACCCAATTTCAGATCTCAGGGTTTACGAGACATCATGTTTGTAGCTGCAAGGGATCAGTTTGTGACCCCAAGACTGGTTCTTAGGATCACTGAAAAACATCATTGTATCCCTGTTTAGTTTCATCGATTTTAGTAAATTCTTTCTGAAGGCAGTCAATTTTGTTGTTTGTAAATGCATGACTTGGTTTGGCCAAGTACTAAGTAACATGATATAACATGGAATCTAAACCATTTCCTTTTCAGGATAGACCCATAGGTGAAGAAAAGTGGATTTGTGTTTGTGGAGGCTAATTAAAGGCATTGTCTGAACAGACTCATTTGTAGTATCCCAAGGCCAATTACAGTTAATAGTGATGGGCGAAACGGCCGCGTTTCGCTTCGTCGATTCGCGAAACGAGTCGCGCGTCGTTTTTGACGCGCGTCGCATCAAACGCGACGCGTCGTTTTTGGCGCGCGTCACGTCGTTACCAACGTGTCGCGTCATTTTCGGCACGCGTCGTTTTCGGTGCGTCGCGTCAAAAGACGCGAGAGTCGTTTTTGCGCGGCGAATTTTTTTGGGCAAATTTTTTTGGCAGTTTCGCGAATTTATTCGCCAGCGGCGAATCTAGGGAATTCGCCGCGAATTCGCCCCTGGCGAATAAATTCGCCCATCACTAACAGTTAAAATTCCAAACAATAAAATAAAGTAAAATTCCTTCCAGAACACCCCTCAGTATAAATGCAACAACAATTCCATATATAATACCCCCAGACCAATAAGATAACAAATACAGTCCCAGTTCCATGTATAATACCCCCAGAACAGCAGGATAACAAATAAAGTTCCTGCTGCATATTCTGTATAATATGCCAAGAGAACATGAAATATCAAATATAATTCCAGTTCCATGTATAATACCCCAGAATACATGAGATATCAAATACAGTTCCAGTTCCATGTACAATACCCCAGAATACATGAGATATCAAATGCAGTTCCAGTTCCATGTATAGTTCCCCCAGAATACATGAGATATCAAATACAGTTCCAGTTCCATGTACAATACCCCAGAATACATGAGATATCAAATACAGGTACAGTTCCATGTATAGTTCCCCTAGAATACATGAGATATCAAATACAGTTCCAGTTCCATGTATAGTTCCCCCAGAACAACAAGATAACAAATCCAGTTCCAGTTCCATCTATAATACCCCCAGAACAGCAGGATAACAAATACAGTTCCATTTGCATATACTGTATAATATGCCCAGAGATCATGAAATATCAAATATAGTTACAGTTCCATGTATAGTTCCCCCAGAACACGAGATATCAAATACAGTTCCAGTTTCATATACTGTACTGTATTATATGCCCAGAGATCATGAAATACAGTTCCAGTTCCATGTATAGTTCCCCCAGAACACGAGATATCAAATACAGTTCCAGTTCCATGTATAGTTCCCCCAGAATACATGAGGTATCAAATACAGTTATACACCCAGAACACATGCAATATCAAATTCAGTTCCATAAAGAATTACCCCAAAAGACATGATATATCAAATACTGTTCCCGTTCCATGTATAATGCCCCCAGAACACATGAGATATCAAATACAGTTCCAGTTCCATACAGAATGCCCCCAGAACAATAAGATAACAAATACAGTTCCAGTTCCATGTATAATTCCCCCAGAACAGCAGGATAACAAATACAGTTCCATTTGCATGTACTGTATAATATGCCCAGAGATCATGAAATATCAAATAGTTACAGTTCCATGTATAATACCTCCAGAACACTAGATATCAAATACAGTTCCAGTTTCATACAGTTCCATGTGTAGTTCCTCCAGAACACTAGATATCAAATACAGTTCCAGTTTCATACAGTTCCATGTATAGTTCCTCCAGAACACTAGATATCAAATACAGTTCCAATTTCATACAGTTCCATGTATAGTTCCCCCAGAACACGAGATATCAAATACAGTTCCAGTTCCATGTATAGTTCCCCCAGAATACATGAGGTATCAAATACAGTTATACACCCAGAACACATGCAATATCAAATTCAGTTCCATGAAGAATTAACCCAAAAGACATGACATATCAAATACTGTTCCCGTTCCATGTATAATGCCCCCAGAACACATGAGATATCAGATACAGTTTCCAGAACTAGAGGTAAGTAAAAGAGGAGCATGCTCTTCTGTCGCCTACCCCTGCTTCTGGTGAATAATAACCCCAGTACACATGGCAGGATAAATTCAATACCAATTCCTTAAATAATACCTCCATTCACTGGCAATAGTTTTGAGAGGCTTAGCAAACAAATTGCAGCCAATTTGACCATTCGATAATTAAAGCAGTCACTCTTTAATGACGTGTCTCATTATGTATCTCAAATTGTCGTATGTGTGTGGCCATCTATAGCTTAAATAAAAAATGTGCGAATTTGTTCCAGATCAACCAATCAGACAATTGCTTTCATTAATCAAAGCTTAAAACATGGGTCAAAGCTAATTGTTTATTGGTTGCTGTTGTTTTTTTTGAAGCAGACCATTTTGCCATGGTCAGGTCATGTCAGTACAAAGCATGTGCCTCTCTCATGGAAAGATCAGTCAGATGCAAATTTCTAAAGAATAAAAATACATTGTAAATTGTGAATTCCCAGTAGCAGAAAAACCGCTACAGCTTACAACTCTTCATTATTTTTCCGGCAAGTGTAGCATGCTGGGTAATCATGCAAAACCGAATAAAGATGTTGCAGGATTTGGCAATGTCCTCCATGTTTAATGTTAGTCATCACCTTCCCAGACTGTAGAAAAATATATCGCCTGCCTTGCAGCGTGCAATAACACTCAACCCCACTTCTTATTGTTAGAGAAAAAGAATATCCCAGCTAAAAATACTCTGAGTGGAAGTATGAGAAAGATAATATACATCTCAGGCACCAGAGATTTTAACCATTAAGCTTGTGATATGAACGTTCAGTTGGGCAATTATTGGTTCATACTCTATAACCTCTGTCCTTTGTCCTTACTCTTATTTCTTGAGATGTGAACTATATTTCCATAAACAAACTTAAAAAGGGTCACCTTAAAGTAGAGGTCCCAAACCATTTTTACCCATGAGTGTTTTTCATAAGAATGAAAAAATCTTGGGATACCAAATAAGGGTTGTGATTGGTTATTTAGTAGCCCCTATGTGGATTGACAGCCTACAGGAGACTGTTTGGCAGTACAGCTGGTTTTTATACAACCAAAACTTGTCTCCAAGCCTGGGATTCAAATAAAAGCACTTGCTTTAAGGCCACTGGGAGCAACATCCAAGAAGTTGGTGAATAACGTTACTCATGAGCCACTGGTTGGGGATCAAAGCCTTAAAGGGCAAGGAAAGTGTAAAATAGAATAAGGCTAGAATTGCTGTATTTTGTATAATAAACATGAACTTACTGCACCACAAGCCTAATCAAACAAATGATTTATGCTTTCAAAGTTGGCCACAGGGGGCTGTCATCTTGTAACTTTGTTAAAAATATTTGCCTGCCTCTGGCCCTGCACATGCTCAGTGTGATCTGGGTTGCTTAGGGGTCGTCATAAATGATCCAAAAACAAAGCTGCTTACATATGCCTTACATAAGTATGATTGTTTCCCAGTCAGAAGTTAGGGACCGTCTAACAATTCCTATTTTATTCCTAATTTCACTGCATACAGTCAGGTTTCTTATAAAAATGGTACACATTTTTTAATTAAAGGATAATGGAGATATATTTCTTTTTCATTAAAGAAAAGTAAAAATTGAATTTTATTTCTTTGCCTTTCCTTGCCCTTTAAAGGATAGCTTGGGTTATATGTCTCATAGCAGAGCCCGTTTTACAGTCATTACCAGCCCATTCAGACAACACTAATTGCAACTCATAGGATTTACCATAAGATACTCAGTTCTTCTGTATGGAGACAACTATTGCAAAAATGTTTTTGAATGTTGATGCATCAATGGAAACTTTCCCATATGCTTTTTAACTTTTTTAAAGGCTAATTTCACTGGGAATTTGTATCAGACATCGCTTATCCCCAAATACCAGTATTTTACAAGAAAGTGATAACAGAAGCAAGAGCACAGCATAGTGTTACAGGAATGGGATATGTTATCCGGAATCCCATTATCCAGAAAGCTCGGTGTTACAGGCAGCTTATCTCCCATTGGCTGCATTTTAATAATATAATTAAAACATTTCTCTGTAATAATAAAACAGTGCCCTGTACTTGATTCCAGCTAAAATATAATTAATCCTTATTGGAAGCAAAACAATCGTATTTGGTTTATTTAATGTTTAAATAATTTTTTTAGTAAATCTAAAAGAGGTATATCCAAATTAAGGAACAATCCCTTATCTGGAAAACCCCAGGTCCCAAGTATTCTGGGTAACTTGTACATTTACCAGTAGGACAGTATTAACTATTTGCTGCTCTTTCTACTGCTGTTACAGTTATGGGACCTGTTATCCAGAGTACTTGGGACCTGGGGTTTTCCATTGTGAGGGATCTTTCCATAATCTGGATCTTCATACCTTAAATCTACTAGAAAATCATGTAAACATTAAATAAATCCAATAGGCTGGTTTTGCTTCCAATAAGGATTAATTATATCTTAGTTTGGATCAAGTACAAGCTACTGTTTTATTATTACACAGAAAAAGGAAATCAGTTTTACAGATGTGGATTATTAGGATAAAATGAAGTCTATGGGAGACAGCCTATCAGTAATTCAGAGATTTCTGGATAGTGGGTTTCCAGATAAAAGATCCCATACCTGTATTGGGATAGAGAATAATTTAGCCCCTCTGATTTGTTGCTGTTACTGTAGAGGCTGTATGAAACATGCAAATATAGGTATGGGACCTGTTAACCAGAATGCTCGGGACCTGGGGTTTTTTCGGATAATGGATCTCTCCATAATTTGGATCTTCCTACCCTAAGTCTACTAGAAAGTCATGTAAACATTAAATAAACCCAATAGGCTGATCCTTTACACAAAACCCTTTTTTGCACCTATCTGCAACTGCAACTTCTTCAGACAATGATAGCAGAGAAGCAGCGGTGTCCATCTTAAATAAAGCTGTAATTTCCCTTTAAAAGTTGTTTGCAGTATTTGTTCAGGCGAGGAGGTTAAAATACAAAAACCTTGTTCTTCTGGAATCCGACACAGAAAAGCCATCTCCTTCCTTGCAGTTAGCCCCATTGTGACAACAATACAAAAACGCAATTTCCTAACAGAATGGCTTTTAGGAGCTTCTGCAAATGTTTTCACTTTCTCTACTTTAGTATTTCACCTTCTTAACACCTAGTCATTCTAGTGTGAATGGAGTCACACGTCTGGAGATGTATGATAGAGCGATAAAAAGTGTTGTTCTGTCCAAATGCGACTTGAGATACTTAAATTGCATTTATACAAATAAGTGGAATGCATTAAAGGGATACTGACATGATCTGACCGCAGTACTTGCGTCGGTTTTATGTCCTGCTCACATTAGATATCAAGGAAGTCAATGTAATGACACATTCTCCTCTACAGCTTGGAAAAAACCCAACTTCAGCTTTAACACCAAAAGAATGGAGATTATGTCAGTGTCCTGTTAGTCGGACCAGTATCCAGTGTTGGACTGGGCTGTCAAGATACTGGGAAAAAGCCCGGTGGGCCCTGACCCTCACAGGCCCCACCGGCCCTGACCCGGGTCTTGTGCAGAAGCAGCTTCCGACTTTCCAGCACGGCTGAATGAAGGATTATTGTTGAGTTTTATTCTCATAGAGACAATATAGTTGTTTAAGATCTTCACAACAGGGTTAGTGCAAGACTTGTCATATGTAAGAAACTCGAATGAATCTCAGTTTTTCATAAAAAAAAAGTCAAACAAACTCTCTTCCACGAATTAAGCTCATTCATCAAAAAAGTTTCTTGAAAAAAATCAGAGCAGCGAACATCGGGACAAAATCGATTGTAAAATGGTGTCATACAATTGACCCTCTGAAAAGCCGATTTTATAGAATTTTCGCTGCAAAATCTCCAGTTTCTGGATTCTCAGGTGGAAACCAGGACCTGGATGAATTAGCGCAGATGTCAAGAAACAGCTTCAATGATGTGTACATGACCTTGACAGATTTGAGATGGAGTATTTTTCAGATTTGGATTTTTAGAAGCTCTGGGGTATGATAAATTTCTAAGTTCCATGTAAAATTTGAGTTTTACCCCTAAAAACCTCTACCAGAAAAAAATCAAGGTTTAATAAATGGGCCCCTATGGTTTGGTTCCTGCACAATACATCAGAAAATACCATGTGTTCCTTCAACGTCAAGATCCCTTGGCCCCACAACACTTCTAGGCCCCAATGCCTGCCTATGGATAGTTTCACTCCTTTTAAATGAGAAGTAAAGTTTAACTAAAGAAGTAGTTAGAAATGTTGTACATGATGTTTTGTGCTTGTGTACCAGCCCAAGGCAACCACAGCCCTTTAGCAGTAAAGATCTGTGTCTCCCCAGTAGATGCCCCAGTAACTCCCCATCTTCTTTTCTGATTCACTGATTCACTGATTCACATGCTCTGTGCTGCTGTCACTTACTGAGCTTAGGGACCCACTCACAATATACACCTGATAGTGTCATAGAAATATAGTCACAATATAAGGCTGATTAGTCATTAATACACATCATTAGAAACATCACAATTTAATAATCAGCAAACCTGTAGCATCAGCTTATATTACAGCCAGGGAACCTCATTTTCTGCTGCTTCTGGATAATTAGTGACGACCCCTAAGCTTAGCTTCTCAACAGCTGCTCAGAGCCCACTGAGCATGTGAGTGTCACAGACACTTTCCAAGATGGTGACTCCCTGTGACAAGTTTGAAGTCCTGGATCATTGCTGCTATTGACAAGCTGAAACTTTAGCCTTGTGCAATACGTTCAGTATATAAAATATGGTATTTTAAGCCATAATCAGTTTAAGGGGTTAGTTCTCCTTTATGAGGGTTATCATTCCACAAGCAGGCAAATATTTCTCCTGATTGACCTGTTTTATAGTCCAGGCTAGAAACCAGAGTGCTTAAAGTCAAACTTAGGTTTGGTCACACTGGCTAGAGAACTGCATCAGGTCAGTTACCTGCAGACGGGACACTTACATCTGGATATTATTATTTATTGGATACCAACACAATCTTATGCAAATTAGGCATCGCTAGCGTAAATGCGCTTTGCCTGGTGAAGTAACACAAACGCAACTACGCTACCGTTCGCCAACCAGAGAGTAACTTCGCACTTTAATGAATTTGTGTAGCGCTTTATATGTTACAGCCAACGCTAGCGAATTTTTGCATCTTAGTGAATTTCCCCCATTGTCTCTTTATTCACAGAAAGCAGTGGTAGTTCTGTCTACAAAACTTTATCAGTCTTGTACTAAGTGTACACCGAATCAGGATTTTTCTGGGAAACGTGTGCTGCGAATTTTTAGCACTTCAGCCAGGCTCTTAGATTCTGGTGAATCCTGCTGAAAAAGGTCCAGATACAAATTCTGTAACTGATGCATCCCTATCTTGAGCAAAATCTGGTTCAAGATACTGTAAGAGAAAGAAAATTAACTAAAAGGAAACTGGATCATTCCTGCAAACTGCGCGATTGGACTTTTCTCGAGAATTCTGGCTTCAGCTCAGCTGTTACTGTAGACAAAATTGGCAAGTACAGTATAAAGACACATCATCTCTGTAGCAGGGAGCAAGTTCAATCCTGTTCCTCATTAAGACAACAGGGTTACACAGTTCTTTAACAGAACATCTATTCTGTTTCCATTCCAGGCAACAAGGTGCTCCGATCTATACCTGAATTTCTCCCAGGACTTTGTTCAGGGGCCATTATCTGCAACAAGGAAATAATATGTTTTCTTTCTTGTCAGCAACGGCTCAAAATATTTCTTCACCCTTTGTGAAACTTTGTTAGTGTGAGTTGTTTCTAAGCTGTTTCTTATAAAAGGACATTGGGCATTTGAAGGAAAACAGCAGTTTTTATACTGTATATATATATATATATATATATATATATATATAGATAGATAGATAGATAGATAGATAGATAGATAGATAGATATAAAATTGATCCAGGGTAACTTACTTTTACCATTTGTGGTCAAGAAGGATATTTGTAGTTGTCCTACTTATGGAATGTCTTCTTCTGGATCAGTCAGAAGAAAGGTTTTGAAAGACATGAACCAGACAGACCTATATCAAGTGTTATGATGGTATTTGTTCAGAAACAAGCAAGCCATAGTCTGGTGAGATTGTTGAACGAGCTTGAAGAACATGAGCAGAAAGTGGCACCAGGAAGTAGCAGGAGATCAAAGAGGCATGGACCTGAATCATCACCTGTGATGTCATAGTGCCGTGCCTTCTGATTTACCTGTGCGTGCACCCCTGCAGCAACCAACTTATTGCACCATATTTGAACAAACCACATCAAACAGAGACATAGTTGTCTCTGGTGCAGCCCCTGTGTTAAGGTCCAGTCTAACAAAATTGTAATTCCAGCATCAGATGCTTTTATTCTCTCCTTCAGTGCACCCATACTGTAATTAAGTCAAATAGATCAGAGTTGGACTAGGCCATCAGGGCACATGGAGAAACACTCATGGGTTCTGCATACCCAGGGCTGCTGCCTTCCCAGGCTCTGGGGGCCCCAACCCAATAATTTTAGAGTGAGTTGAAGGTACGACTTTGTGTGGGGCCTGGCAGGAGGTACGCAGTGGGACAGATTATAGGTGTCCTAGTGGGGGAGTTCATGACTGAGTTTGTAGCAGTGGGGGGAGGTCACAACTGGGGTGGTGGAGACCCTGTGGGTCTTGGATCCCCAGCCCAACACTAATATAGATTATGTTGTTGTCTATGACCATGAGAGAATATCTAGAATCTTTGCTACAAAGCCAGACAGGCCTTCTGTAGGAAATAGGGGAAAAGGCACATGGGTACCAGGAACTGGTTTCATCCATTCAAACACAAAACACTGTAAAAAAAAAAAAATTACTTAAAGTAAAACATTTTCCCAAAACGACACTACTTTATACAATATTGCACATTGTTGTGGGGCAAAACTATCCAATCTTGTGTGAAAAGATATT
>CM044431.1:223727865-223740903 GCA_024363595.1 Xenopus borealis | reverse complement strand
TAGTGCCAATCTCCAATGATAACAATGGACTATGGAAAAATAGGAAACAAGGGGTGTAACTGCAGAGGAATCAGACCCCGTGGCTGCTGGGGGGAGGGGGATCCTGGAGATAGAAGAAGAATCCCTAATTCACATACAATAACACTTGAGATTTCTATTACATTACCCCTTATTTCTCTAATAACCAAGAATGCCATGAAAGTTATTAAGTAGATCCCTAAGAATCCCTAATTCACATACAATTCCAGTAGGTCTATTTCTTACCAAGCCACAACCAGTTAGAAACATAACTAAGCATGCGACTAGTTGGCTTTGCTGTCTCACAGTGTAGGGGGTCTTCAGTTGAATCCTTAACAGGGTTTGGGCTGGTTGACTTTTCTCTCTGGGGGTTCAAGCAGAGCTTTTGTTTTCCCTCTATAGTCCTAATGCATAACTGGTGATTTCATTGGTTCCTGATGTATATACTGAGTATAGGAGATCCAATCTATGTTGACCCCCCCCCATGGCAGAGTTGTGTTTATTCAAGTGTTTATTGAGAACGAAACTCTTGGTTACATGATTACAGTCATACACAATTAGACAATAATAAAGTACTAGTTTAGGTGGACAAAGACACAGCTTGTCAAGTACAGGATTCGGAGTAAAAATTACTTTTTACAAGTTCATAAAGATGTCCATTTATATTTGCTGGTATTTCTGTTGTTGAGAATTCAACCCCAAATTAGAAAAACCTCTACCCTGGGTAGACCCCCCTTCCCTCCTCCCCCTCCAGCCTATCTGCCCCCATGCAAATTCCCCAAATGTTTTACTAACCCCTCCATATAGATTCTGGCCTCCGGAGTTCACCGTGCGATCTTCTTTTTTCGGTCTTCTTCGGAATCAGCCCAGTGTTTTTGCACATGCGCAGTTTTAGTAAATTTCCGGTCCCAAACTACAAAAAGTCCCGAAAATCCTCCTTTAAAGGGGTGGTTTACCATTAAAGGAACAGTGACAACAAAAAAATTAAAGTGTTTTAAAGTAATGAAAATATCATGTATTGTTGCCCTGCCCTGGTAAAACGGATCTATTTGCTTCAGAAACACTATTATAGTTCAAATAAACAAGCTGCTGTTTAGCAATGGTGGAAATTGAAAAAAGACTATATTTAACCAAAGTTTGCAACTTTTGTGAACCTTCGCAGTGTATGTAATAAAATATTTAACAAAACTCCAGAACAGGTTTTAATGCTTAGCAATAATGCGCAATATCGTTTGGACCAGCGTATGATTTTACATTGCCAACAGTGCTAAACATTCACAATAAAGCCATTTTAAATAACACTTGAGATTTCTATTACATTACCCCTTATTTCTCTAATAACCAAGAATGCCCTGAAAGTTATTAAGTAGATCCAAATATAAAATAGTACAAACAGAAAAAAATGCTGAACAATTCTCTAAAAAGTACAAATATCTTTAAAACCTCTAAAAAAATAATCACTCATAGGGGCAAATTCACAAAGCAGTGAAAGTGCACTAGCGACGGCATTGCCACAACTAGCCTCACCTCGGCTGGCGAATTTTCACCAGCCCACGGCTAATTCACTAAAATGCAAAATTGCGCTAAGGGAGACGAAAAGTAGCGAAGTTGTGCTACAGTTACTTCACCAGGGACACTGTTAGTAAATTGGCGAAGCTGCGAAATGATGTCACGCTGGCAAATTCTAGAATCAAATTTGACCTAACTCCCATCCACATGTTGCCTTCATTTATCAAAAATTCTAGTAAAAAAAAATCTGTGTGGGAAAAGTATCGACAAAATCATGCTACAATTCGGATCGTATGACTTTTTGAAATTTGACGCTAGAATTGTATGACTCAAATTGTCGCCTGAAAACCTCAACTTATTTGGATTATTGGACAAAAACCAGTGCAAATCTGATGTCAAGAAACATCTTCAAATTGTAAACACGACATACTGTATGCCATTGACTTCTACATGACTTCAACAGGTTTTAGTTGGTGTATTTTCACACTTTTTGCAGCTTCTGAGTATAATAATTCTGAATAAATCTAGGTTTTTTTTTTCCCCTTTGCAAACTTTTGTTTTTTTTCACTTGATCAATTAATTTTTTGAGTTTTTAACAGATTCATGGAAAAAAAGAAAATTTTATTGTAAGTAAATGGATATTTTTTTACACTTACGGGCAGATTTACTAAGGGACGAATTTTAGAAGTAAAAAAACTTTGAAATTTGACCCTCAAAGTTTTTTTAAAGGGCTTTTTCAATCGAAAATGGACCTATTTTTTCAGGTTCTATGAGGTCCCCATAGGCTAAAATGGCAATTTGGCAGCCTTAAGCTGGCAAATAGTCAAAGTCGAAGGATTTTTACAGGGCAAGTACTTCGAAATTCGAACATTTTCAATTTTTTTCAATTTGAATCGAATTTTGAGCTATTTGATAGTCGAAGTAGCCCAAAATTACTTTGAAATTCAAAATTTAAAAATTTGAATTTTATTCAAACTTTCACTTCAACTTTTAGTAAATGTGCCCCAATGTCTTTTTGAGCGCAACAACACCGTGCACAATTAAATTTTCTCAAACTGTGTGAGATCTCAATAGGCTCTAGAATTATAGAGTCCAGTGAAATTTTCCATGCAGAAAGTCTGGTGTGCCCCATTGAATAGGATCCACGGCACCTCTGATGTTTCAGGAAGAAAATTGATAATCATAGAAAAACCTTGCTTGCAAGACTGAGCTAAATGAGACTTCTCAGTCCTTGATGCATCTGTCTTTTAAACTTCCAAAACAACTGAAGATCATTTTGCATGGACTATTCCTTTACATTTACAAACTCCTATTTTCATACTAAATATACCCATAAAATAACACAGTTTACATTTCTTACCGGTCCAACGTTATTTAAATACATGAATAATGGGGGCAATTTGGCAATTATTATTTTCTTTTTGGGCTGCAATGCTCATGGCAACCTTTACATTTCCAGTGAATCCCTCTGTATCCCATACAAATAAATTAATTGTATGTGTCCGTTGCTGCATTGTAGTAGTATATTTAAATAAAAGCATTAGAATTAAACAAATCTTGCCAATTCCGATCCATTGTCCAGTCTCAAGATATTTGCCCATAGCAACATTCCTAAAAAAAACAAAAGGTCGATGAACTTAATATTGTCATCAACCTTGCTCCATTTTTTTTGATGTTATTTGTTCTGACATATGTCCCTTCAGCCCTGGTCACCTACAGTTTGGAGAGGATAAAACTCATTATGAGGCCCTTCACCCACGCCCTCTGGCATTCGTCAGATAATAGGGATTCAGAGAGATGGAAAATTGGGTTTAGAAGCTTTAATGAGTTGAAGAGTGTTTCATTCTTTATTTAGCCCCAACACACATTTCCCAGTAGCCATTTATTGTTACGTTAACCTTTATTAAATGACCCATGCTATGCAACACGAAAATAAATCAGGCATTCTTTGAAAGACGAATAGGGATGGGTGAATTTGACTCGTTTCACTTTGCCAAAAATGAACCGAAATGTGTCATTTTGTTTCTCCCATTGAAGTCTATGGGTGTCATTTCCGTGGTGAAACTAAAGGTCCCCATAGATGCAAAGATTTTTCTTTGATGAAAGACCGATTTTAGTGCAATCCAACCAATCGGTCAAATTCTCGTGAGGTTGGTGGGAATCGAATGATTGTGCATCCTACAATTTTTCGTCCAACATTGGTAATAAAATTGATTGACCAGGTTAGAAAATGTTCATCAGTCACAGTGAAATCTATCTATCTAATGTTTGCAGGGCCAAACAGGCAGCTACCCTTGGATTTCCTGGCTTCAACTAGACAATATCGCTTGAACAGTCTATGTTTTTATATGTATAACTGCTTGTTGCTCATTTTATGGTTATCTAACCTGCATTGGGTCTACTTACATTGAATTATTTTGAAGTTCTAAAAATGGGAAAGGTCCTGGTTACCCAATCTGAAGGGACCATCAGTTCATCAGTAAACCAATCTATATTATATAGGGCATCGGCTTCAGGTGAGTCTGAGGACCTACTCTCATAAACTCTTGCTATGTTTGAAAGAAGCCCAGACCCAACTGAGCTCATCATACATAGGGCAGAAAACCAAGCTAGACACCCCTGAACTCATGATAACTCATCCCCCAACATTATGGGGCCTATTTGTTACACCTCAAATCTTTCTGTTCATTTTTTTTAAAGGAGAAAACTTGAATTTTTAAATGAAAAATAAAACCTCAAATTTTTAGAGATTTATCATACCCCCAAGCTGCTAAAAATCCTAATCCTGTCACAGTGTCAGTTTGATAAAATCGAGTTTTCGGATTTCAAAAGTTCAAAAAAGTTGCACGATTCGAATTAACACACAATTTTGTTATGACATTTTTCTGCACTGACTTTTTCAAGCTGATTTTTTGAAAAATGAGATAAACTAGTGGATGGGAGTCGACTCTACTCAACTCTACATCTCAGTGTGAATGTTACAATTAATTTTCAGTTGGCCACCTAAAATTTCAAATATTTTGCTGTCTCCACCAGCTAATCTATAGCTGCCATTATTGCAAAGAGTTCTGAGGACAATTATTCTTAGAATAATCAACTGAATGTAAGTATATGTACAACATTTACAAAGTAGTGATCATAGACCAATAAATACTAAATAGTAGAGGAATGACCTAGTGCCTAAAACTGGCCTTTCACAAGGCAGCTAATTTACCCTTGTTTAGGGCAAAGCTTACTGATATCTGCTTGGGGATTGGCCAAATATTTATAAGGGAGGGTTGAAAATCCCATTGGGAAAAGACATGAAGCCATAGATGGGGTTTATTACGGTCTACACAGGGTCAGACTTTGCTGACAGGACACTGGGGAAAAAACAGTTAGCCCCACCAGCCCAGAACACCTGCACTACTTCCAGATCTCCCCATGCCCCAATCATAGCAGCCACATGAAGAGAAGGTATCGCTGGTGACTGGGAAAGTGGGGCAGGGGGTTGTGCCTGGGGTGGGCCGGTGTAGGGTAGTGGGACATGGATGCAGCAACCCTGATGAGCCCAGACTCAGTCTTACACTTGGTCTACATGGGCCCCTATTGTGATGATGATCTTGCTATAATATACCCACACAGTAATAACCCTTTCTTTGAAAATCAACTTGCCTTACGTAATTACTCAATCCTACTATTAGGGGGTTATTTATCCAAGGTCAAACTTTATAGCTTTGTGATGTTTTTTATACCTTGAATAAACTCACAACTCAATTTAAGAAAATTCTAAGATGGAAATAACTCGAATCAGTGTAATCGGGGTAAACAACCCCAAAAACGCAAATTGATCGAGTTTTTGCACAAATTGATTGAGGCAAATTCAGCAGAAATCCAATCCGCAGGGACATCGCCAATTCACTAACAGGCACAGATGATGATTCGCTAGCAAAAGAGACAGTCGCTAGCGTGCATTTGAACTCTATTGCCAGGTGACTTTTCTGTCTGGCAAATGATCGTTACTCCGCAAAGTGCGAATTTTAATAAACGATATGTCTTCTCCACCTGAGACCAGGCGAACTGGTAAAATGAAGCTACATCTTCCTCAATCTTATGTCACTTACATTATATCCTGTCTGTTGGAAATGCATTAAAGTTGTAAAAACGCTGGTGGCTTTTCCTTTCTTTAAGTGGGATTGCCTGCAAAAGTCTTCAGCTTTTTTGGGTTAACATTTTTCCCCAGACATTTGAGGGCCATGGAACATTCATTTTAGGGTGGACTCATGTGTAGGACTTTAGAGGATCTCTTTTGTCTTTTTTAAGGTTCCTTGGACATGTGTAATAAAAAGTGGCCACTTGCACCAACATCTCTAATAAAGACATCCATACAACTTTTGATCCCGCCCTATTCAAATTGACCTAAGCATAAGATCACTAGCGATTGTTCACCAGGCATAAATGAACGCTAGCTTATCCTTGCTATGAAATGCTTGCACTGAAGAAGTATTGCCAACGAAAAGTCACCAGCATTCAGCGTCCAGGACATTTTAGTGTGAGTGAATTAGTGTAGTGGTACTGAATTTTCACCTGGCGGTGTAAAGTGTGTGAAGCGGTTGCTGCCAACAATTCGTTAATCTGCCCCATTGAGTTGTGGAGCAATACCCACTCAAAAATATCTGAAGCTCATGAAGGCTACAAACATCCTCAGATGATTCCAGGGATCTCTGCCATTGACTCCTACAAGACCTTGTTAGGTTTTAGCTAGGGTATAAGAAATCTTGAAAAATTTGATTTTTATTTAAAAAAACGTGAAAATGCTAGTTTTTTTACAGCAAAAAATGTTAGAATTTTATTGTTAACAAGAAAATTAAAGTTTTGAATAAAAAATACTATTGAAAACAAATTTTTCAGGTTAACTAAAACACAACCTTCAATAAATCTGCTTCTTAATGTCCCTCCGAAGGATGGGCGCATGTGAATTTTTCTTCGGCAAAGAATTCGCAGCCGGTGAAAATTCGCTGACGCCCATTATGGGTGTCAAAAACATTTGGACACAGGCAAATTTTTTTTTTGACAAGCAATGCCATTCAAGTCTAAAATTGCTAGTCCTTTCCCCTGATGCCACTTTTCCTTACTAAACACACTTTTCTAATGGCACAATATATCATTCCTAGAAAAACCTTATTGGAGCTGCCCAGGTTGCTCATAAAAGCAGCCCTTCCCAATCTCCAGCACGCTACCCATGGTTTTATTTGCTCTCATGCTCTGCAAGTATTTTTCCCTGTTTCCGTGTCATCTATGATATAGTGCCTGCAAATCCGTGTTCACTAATCTTCTGATTTCTATTAGAAACACCCTTTTTATGATATCAACGCCTCCATATGAGCCGAGTCCTCAGGGAGCCAAAAACAGTCTGATAGAGTATTGATTTGTGTGTGAATGAAAAATACATGACTTCTCCCGTGTTTGGAAGTGATGGGCTGAAGCAATGTGCATAATGTTTCCTTTCAGAGACACAGTATGGTGGAAGGAACATATTCTGAACCCAAATTCATTTCCATTTTTACCCTCTTTGTAAATGAGGCCCTTTATTTTGACTTCATGGAAATAAGCACAGGAATCACTTTTGTCCATAATACGATACTAAAGGGCCACTCCACCCAAAAACAGTTTTTGGCACAATAAAAGAAAATGTGATCCTGCTCAACATCCCGCTATTCGTTCATTAAAGACAATCAATGATTTTACAGTTATTAATAGATAATATTTGCAATTGACCAGCACCATTTGTTTATATCTTTCTATTCTCTTCAATACATATTAGTGCAAGTTCGTTCTCCTCCAGGTCTGTTAATCAGGCGGCTTCATCTCCATTGTTTCAAGAGTACAAGCCAGAGACCAGAAATAGATAAACCGATGCTGCTTTCTATAGCAATTACATTCATAATTGTCATAGGGGCTGATTTGTTGAACTGAGACTTTTTCAAATTGGGCTTTTTGAATCCAAAAATATGAAAATGCTGTGGGAAAAAATAAACTTTTTTGTTATTTATTATGCGACAAAACCATGACAATTCCAAATAAGAGAATAGTCCAGCTAAAACCCATAGAATTAATTTGTGGTATTAGAGGTTTTTGGTTCTTTTTGGCCCTGACTTTTGTGCAACAATACGTAAAGTAGTTATTGTGTGACAACTCAAAAAAGTTTTTGTTTTCTCAAATTTTTTGCAACTTTTCCTGTTTGTGGTTTTTCAGTTTTTTAAATAATTTCCTGACATTCATGGTTTTAGAGAAAGTGAGTTTAGCTGTAGTTTCAAAAACCTCTAAAATGAGACTATTGATAAATAGGCCTCTTGAATGGGTAGTTCACTTTAAGTTAACTTTTAGGGGCACATTTACAAAATTCGTGTGAAGGATTCGAAGTTCGATCGAATTAATTCGAATACCGATCGTACGTTTTTTTCTGATATTCGAATATGCAAATTTGGCCTCTTCAATCATCGAATACCGAATTATCGAATAGATCGAACAATCGGATATTCAATCATTCGATCATTCGATGATCAAAGGATTTAAAATTAAAAATTTCTTCGAATGCCTACTTCGCCAGATTCAACCTACCGAATACCAATAGAAGCCTATGGAAACCCCACCATAGGCTTCTTTTGCAAAGACTTGCCCGAATACCATTCGTACGATCGAACGACTCAATCGTTCGAATCGTACGAATTTTTCGGAGGCTCAAAGGCAATCGTATGATTTGATCGAGAAATCGGATATCTAGCAAAAAGATAGCCTAAAACTATTTTTATATTTGTTAACTTTAGTTAAATCCTCTGTAGTTACTTCCTCTATAGTAACTTCCTCTGTAGTTAATTCCTCTATAGTTACTTCATCTATAATTACTTCCTCTATAATAATGTCCTCTATATTTAATTCCTCTATAGTTAATTCTTCTGTAGTTAATTCCACTATAGTTATTTCCTCTATAGTAACATCCTCTCTAGTTATTTCCTCTATAGTTACTTCCTCTAAAGTTAATTCTCCTATAGTTACTTCCTCTATAATAATGTCCTCTATGGTTAATTCCTTTAAAGTTACTTCCTTTAAAGTTAATCCCCCTATTGTTACTTCCTCTATAGTTACTTTCTCTAAAGTTACTTCCTCTTTGATTAATTCTTCTATAGCTTATCCTCTATAGTTAATTCCTCTATTGTCACTTCCTCTATAGTTACTTCCTCAATAGTTACACCACGGTGCTTTGATGCAAATCAGGTGCATCAGAATGGAGGTTGTGTTGTTTCTAGTGCATGCATTCAAAATGGTATTCGCATTCATCTGGTGCGTCTTTTGATGCAACTTACAATAGAACCCTGGGTGGTCGGGGGGGGTGGGGGTAGTATTCCCAGTGCTCATAGATACAGTTGCTCGGCATTTATAAGAAGTGCATCAATATTCACTCTCCATATTAAGACTACACCATATAATTAGTGATGGGCGAATTCCCGCGATTCGCCGCTGACGAATAAATTCACGAAACGCCAGCGAAATTTCACCTGGCGAAAATTCGCCAAAAAAACCGAGTCGCGACGCTCGCCGAAAACGACATGACGCGTGAAAAATGACGCAACGCACGTCAAAAGCGTGCCGCGACTCGTTTAGCTAATTTTTCGTCAATTTGCGAATTTCTCTGGAAATTCACAAATTTTTCGGTGAAGCGAAACTGGGGAAATTCGACCATCACTACATATAATAATATCAGAGCAGACATTAGAAATAAATGGGTTCCAGCAGTAAAGCAGCGAAGTGCTCCCTATGAATATGCATTGTCCATATAGCTACACCCAGAACATCCCCTGCACATCCAATCATTCTTCTTGATTCATGAATGACAAGAAGAAAGGAAATTAAATGTGGCGTTCTTTATTTCCGAATGACCCCCCCATACAATACCTGCATTGGGTGAATATTTTGAACATTTGTATTCTACTTTTTTTTTGGCAGAAAAAGGGAAATTTCACCTGAAGGGTATAGGATCAGAAATATGAATAAATCTTGGTGTTTTGTTCCTCTGTTTACCCTTTGACATGAACCTGCAAACCTCACCCATAGGCAAAGGGATCAGCCATTATCTGGGTTATAACTCTGCTGAACAGGAACATATCAGACGCCCCTACATTGCACACAAAACAGTCGTTACTCCTCCTGCAATCAGCGGCCACTGTCCAGCCAAATGGCCGGAGATATTCCACAGGGCACTTAATCATTGGCTAAGGGCAACCCGGAGTTCACCCCATGGTCACCCATGTAATATCCTGCTCCACTCAAGTTTCCCTACACTGGCAGCTGAGATCCCAAACAGCATGCTGGGAAATGTGGCTTAGCAACAGACTGAGATCAGTTTGTGCATATTTGAAAGAGTTGGTGTATTGACAATTGGTTTTAATTTTTTATTATTTATGGTTTTGGAGTTATTTAGCTTTTTTAGCAGCTCTCCAGTTTGCAATTTCAGTAATCTGGTTGTTAGGGCCCAAATTACCCAAATTACAACATTTATTTGAATAAGAAACTGGAATATGAATAGGCGAGGCCTGAATAGAAAGATGAGTAATAAAGAGGAGCAATAACAATTAATGTGTAGCCTTCAGTTTCAAGTATTATATAGTTATGGGCCCTATTATTTAGAATGTTCAGGATCTGGGTTTTTCCGGATAAGGGGTCTTTCTGTAATTTGGATCTTCATACCTTAAGTTGACTAAAAAATCATTTAAACATGCATTAAACCCAATTGGCTGGTTTTGCCTCCAATAAGGAATAATTATATCTTAGTTGGGATCAAGTACAAGCTACTGTTTTATTATTACAGAGAAAAGGGTCATTTGGAGCTTTCTGGATAACAGATCCCAGACCTGTACATTAAAACTAATGAGAACTGCAGGAAAAGATTCTGAGAAGTTTTTAGCCCAATTAAGGGTTTTGGGCTGGTAAACATTACTATCAGACTTATAAAAGCTGCAGATTAGGTTCTTTCTTTATAAAGAAATGTAATGATAACAATAATGTAATTGATGTCTAGCCTTATTGACATTTAGAGCACATTGACTAAGGGGCAAATTTACTATTATTCCCCATAATTAGCTCGACCAAATTCGCAATTCGATAAGTATTCGACCATCGAATGTTTATCGAATTGTTTTAGGCTATCATTTTGCTCGATATCCGATTTCTCGATGAATTTGTACGATCGGATATCGATCGTCCGATTTCATGTAAAAATCGTGAAATTTCCTTTGAGAGTCCGAAAAATTCGTATGATTCGAACGATCGAAAGCTCCGATCATACGAATGGTATTCGAGCAGGACTTAGTCTCTGAAGCCTGTGGGGGCTTCCCATAGGCTTCTATTGCAATTCGGTAGGTTCAATCTGACGAAGTAGGCAGTCGAATAACTTTAAAATTTTGATTCCTTTGATCATCGAATGATCGAATATACGATATTCGATTATCGAAGAGGCCAAATTTCACTTTACGATTTCACGAAAAATTTAATTTTCAAAAATTTAATTTTCAATTTCCGCCATTGCTACTTAGCAGCTTATTTATATGAACTATAGTAGTAATTCTGAAGCAAACAGATCAGTTTTAACAGCACAGGGCAACACTATATGATATTTTCATTACTTTGAAACACTTTAATTTTTTGGTGTTACTGTTTCTTTAAGGTGGCAAATAGTTGAAATCGAAGGATTTTTAAGGGGCCAGTACTTCGAAATGCAAATTTTAAAATATTTTCGATTCGAATCTAATTTTGAGCTATTTGATAGTCAAAGTATTATTTGCATCCTGAATTTAGTTACAGTTGCACTACACCCTGCCTCCACGCCGTTTGTGAGGGCTTACTCCCTAAGATTTAAGGTCTCATCCGGAGTGGAGCTCAAAGTAATAAGTTGCACTCAATTTGCTATAGCGCTACATTTGATTCTAAAGAGGTTATTTACTAAAATCCAAATTTTTCTCATTGTTAAAATAAATAAAAGCTCAACCAAACATGCCCTATTTAGCCTTCTTTATTAATAATAATAAACCTGAGAAATCCATTGAAAACCATAATTGCACAAATTTTTCGGACTTTTTTCAGAATTGCTCTATTTTTTCTTGTTTTTTTCCCCAAAAACCCCCAAAATGTTGGATTTTTGGGCTAAGCCCACCAAAGACCACAATAACTTGGGTTAGGTGCATCTCCCATTGTATAAACAGGACAGCAACAGGTTGGAGATGGCAAATTTTCAGGCTTTTTGCAGCATTAGGGTATAAAAAATCTCAAAACTATTTTTGTTTTTTTCCCCACATAAAATTAGGTTTTATTTTCCATGAAAAATTTTAGCTTTTGCCCCAAAAAAACAGATCAGATAAATTAGATGTTGAGTAAATAACCCTCTAAGCTTTTTTCATTTATCAAAATAAATTTGACAGTATTTTGTAAAATCTCATTTCTCCTTACAAGATGCTGCCGGACTGAAAGGAAATTAAATGCTGGTAATTCCACTCCTGCCCCTTGAAAAATACTCAAAATAAAGCCCATTTTGTTATAGTTGCAGATGGATTAAATGTTCATTTTTCAACATCTTTCAAAATGGAGATGTTCCTACCATTCTGCTGGTAAGAAAGCCATTAAAAGGTTGTTGGGAGGTCACCTATTTGATAAACCATCAAACCTATTTTTTTTTTTTTTTTTAAATGACTACTTTATCTTTAAGATGACATAAAACGGGGAGATGCTGCACGGCAATATAGGCTTTTTTTAATACACAGTTTACAATCACTGTCCCATACTTGGAATAAAAAATGGAAAATGAGTCAAGAGGTTAATAGAGCGCTTGTCCCTTTTTTAATTGAAAAAATGACTGGAAGATTGTGTTGTAGAACAAGTGTTAATATTATTGCTGCCCATAACTGATACGAAGGCTCACCAGGGACCCACATAATGAACATGAAGCCCAGTCCCTGCAGCACCCAGGATGTGAACTCATTTTCAAATAGGTTAAAAATGACCTCTTTTGTGGAAAAATATAGCTCCTGCTCTTTATACTAAATCTCCATCCAACTGGCAGCTTTGCAAAAATTGTCTTCCCTCCCAGCCTCATAACATTTTCTGGCTTTTTTTAAAAAAAGAAAATTTTTTCAACCGCAGTGATGTATGATGTAAGGAATTTAACTGCAATAAAAAAATAATACCTAGAAATTAACTCATGAATTTCCCCTCAAGGATGAAAGAGTTGACCTTTACTAGAGAGCTAATTTTTCCTCAAAAATAGTAAAGAATATTAAAATGACAAAAAAAAATTCCAGATTCACTACCCATACGCAGCCTAAAACTTGAGTTTTTCATTAAAACAAAGTTGACTAAACTCCCATCCACAAATTGAACTTGTGCATCAATAATAGTGAAAAAATATTACAACAAAATCGAGAGTTAAGTCGAATAGTACAACTCTTGGGGGCACATTTACTAAGGGTCGATTTTCGAGGGTAA
>CM044431.1:223682789-223696882 GCA_024363595.1 Xenopus borealis | reverse complement strand
ATTCCAAAATCTGCAGGAAGGGTCAACAACAGGCTCAACCTGAAATCATTAGAATAAACATCTGCAACTTTATTATGAGTTTGGGGGGGGCAACTTGAATGCAAAAAGCCTGAAAACCACTGCTTCAATCTACTGATGTGTGGGCCGACCAGAAGCCCACTGCACCCATGGATTTATGTGTGGGCCGGGCAGGTTGACTTCCACACAGTTTGCCACCTCCGATTGCTCCACTTCTGCCGGACACATGAAGTAACAGCAGGGTGGGCGCAGGTAAATAAATAGGGGTGCATGACGGATCTGCTGTGGGTTCTCAGGGGTCGGGTGCAGGTTGAGGCTTTTCGACCTACTCATCACTAGTTCATTCCAAATGAATTTCGGTATACTTGTTAAAACAAAAGCCCTGTACCCCTCTATGTATGTTGAATTAGCAATGCATACTAATGAATTTACTAGTGATGTACCCAACCCTAACCCTAACCTGCCCTCACCCAACCCACACCTGGCTCCTCCATTTAAAGACCCACGCCTGCCCCGCCCCGCTGTGATGTCACAAAAGGTGCGAATCTATAAATGGAGGAGCTGGAAGCCAGAAGTGTTAGGTCTTGGTTCTGGTTGATCGGTTTCTTTTTTTCTCCCAGCCCTTGACTCGAAGACTTAAAGCGGTAGCCAGCCCAAACCTGTCCAACACGAGTGTCCTGCGGGTTTCAGGCCTGCCTACTAATGTTTACACTGAATTACTAAAGAGCAGCCAGAGGTCCTCCAAATAATATTTGTGCAACATGCAGAATAAAGTGGGACCTATATAAATCTTTACTATCCACTGTGTCTAACCTAGAGCCTGATTGTCTAGAAACAAGATTAAACAGCCTATTTGCTAAGAGATGCCTCTGTCTGGATAATAACATGGATTACATTTATACCATTCACTGCCACTGCATTATCTTAATCTTTCCCTGCATGGGATTTCATTGCTAGCAAAACGGTGTCGGGGGAAGTTGAATTTTCCTCTGCTCGGGAGGATTAAGGCGGAATGAAAATGAAAGATTACGATTATAATTCATGTAAATTCACGAGACCTTGCTATTGAATCAAACACCATTACGCAACCCAGAAACCTTTATAAAATGACGATTATTTCTACAGTCTAAAAATTCCATTAGCTGAAAGGAGTTGTTCAACTTTGAGTTAGTATGATGAAGTCATATTCTGAGACAATTTGCATTTTTTATTATTTATGGTTTTTGAGTTATTTAGCTTTTTTGTTCCGCAGCTCTACAGTTTGCAGTTTCAGCCATCTGGTTACTAGGGTCCAAATTACCCTAGCAACCATGTACTGATTTGAATAAGAGACTGGAATATGAATAGGAGAGGGACTGAATAGAAAGATGAGTAATAACAAGTAGCAATTACAATATATTTGAAGTATTAAGGAGCATTTGTTTTTATACTAGAAATCAGTTTTGAAGACCAACTGAAAAGTTGCTTAGCATTGACCATTCTATAACATACTAAAAGGTGTACCAACACCACAGACAACAAATGATCTGTATAAGGCTCACTTGTGAAATGGGGTGTGCAAAGTGCAATTTCTATGCAATTTCCCCATAAATCTAATAAAACTACTAGTGATGGGCGAATTTATTCACCAGACGCAAATCCCTGCGATTCGCGACCCGTGAATACATTCGCAAAACGCCAACGAAAATTTGCCTGGTGAAAATTCGCTGGCGTGAAAAAAAGCTGAAAATGACATCACACGTGATGCAAATGACGCGATGCACCAAAAATTACGCAACACTCAACACGATGCGCCGGAAATGATGCGACGTGCATCAAAAATGATATGCATGTAATTTCATGCTTTTTTCACCAATTCACGAATTTAGCTGGAAATTCGCTAATTTTTCGGCGCAGCGAAACAGGATAGATTCGCCCATCACTAGAAACCACACCAGCCTTATTTGTGCCTGATCAAAAGGGGTTGCAGGGCCTGTGGGGTTGCAGTTAATATTTGGGAACCGCGTCACTTTTAGTAGTTGGGGTTAAGATAAGATTGGCGTATGATTCTTTTGGTGTAAGTGTGTTGCCTTTATTGACTCATCCTGCTGTGGCAACCCCACAGTGACCTCCTCATACAGAGTGTTAGTTCCACAACATCAAAAGCCATGCTTGGGCAATTCAACAATGGCGTTGGACACCACTTTATTCAAAGGTGGATCACCTTTAAATTAATTAGTATGTTATAGAATGGACAATTACAAGCAAGGTTTCAATTGGTCTTCACAGATTATTTTTTATGGTTTTCAAAATATTAGAAAGTTTTCAATTGGTCTACATTATTTTTTTTTTTTATAGTTTTTGCATTCATTGCGGTTTTCTTCTGACTATTTTGAGCTTTCAAATGGGGGGTCACTGACTCCATCTAAAAAGATGGGGTCTGTAAGACTACACATTTATCCTTATCGGTATTTTTTATTACTCACCTCTCTATTCCCATTTATATTTTAGTCTCTTATTCAAGTCAATGCATGGTTGCTAGGGTAATTTGCACACTAGCAATCCGATTGCTTCAATTGCAAACTGGAGATCTGCTGGAAAAAAAAAAGCAGCAACTCAAAAACCACAAATAAAAAAATTAAAACAATTGCAAATTTTCTCAGAATATCACTCGCTACATACTAAGGGGCAGACTTATCAAAGGTCGGTGGGAATTTTTGAATGAAAAAAATTCAAATTTCGAGCTATTTTTGTGTTCCTCGACTAGGGAAGAGTGCGATTTTGATTTGAATTTGCAAAAAATTATAATTTTGAAATTTATCATGTACTGTTGCCTTAAAAATTCGAATTCGACCATGCGCCATCTAAAACCAGACAAATTTCTGTTTTAGCATGTGGGGGACCTCCTAGAACCTGTTTGGAGTCAATTGGTGGAAGTTTTTTTTGTCAAAGACTTTTAATCAAATTCAATCGAATACGCTATTCCTTCGAAGTTTTTTCAATTCGAAATTCGACCCTTGATAAAGCTTCCCCTATGACTTAACTTTAAAGGTGAACAGCATTTAAATAACCCTAGACCGGTGGTTTTGAAGGTTTTCAAGTCAAGTTCCCCTTTGTGGTCTATCCTTTGGTCAGGGCCCTCATAACAAGGTTGCAACAATAAATAAATTCACCCCAAATCAGAGACCAAAAAGTAATTTTTCCCAAATCTGATTCTAACGTGACCTTCCAACCACTGCTTTGGGAAATCTGTCCCCACAACAACAAATCTACAATAAGGGGCAAATTTACAAAATTTGCGGGAATAGATCGAAGTTCGATCAAATTCGATCGAATTCCAATCGTACGATTTTTTCAGATATTCGAAAATGCTAATTTGGCCACTCCGGTCATCGAATACTCAAAATTAGAGCATATTGAATAGATCAAATAGATAGAATGATCGGATATTCAATAATGCAACCATTCCATGATCAAAGGACTTTGGGGCAAATTCACTAAAGAGTGAAGCGTCTAACGCTAGCGCTAATTCGCCAGCGTGACGTCATTTCGCAACTTCACAAATTCACTAACATGGACTCTGGCGAATTTTCGCTAGTGAAGTAGATAGACTTACGCAACTTCGCACCCTTACGCCAGTCGAAGTTGCGCACTGACGTAGGATCGTAATTTCACAAATTCACTAAGAACGAACATTTTCCTGAACATTAGCACTTACGTTAGACGTTACTTCTCCTGGTCAGACCAGGCGAAGTTCAATACAATAGATAGGATTTTGAAGAAAAAAATTGTAAAATTTTTTCTGTCTAAAAAAAACGGTGGCGTATTTTAGCATAGGAGGGTGATAGTTTGAAAATCAATATTTTTTTGGGGGGTTACCCTCCTACCCCCCTACATTTCCTCGGTATTCGATCGTACGATTTCATTGAGAAATCAAATATCGAGGGAAAAATAGCCTAAACTATTCGATAAGCATTCGACTATTTCGAACAAAATCGAGGGATTTTTTGGTGAATAATAGTAAATTTGCCCCTAAATTTGATGTTTAATTTCATGACAGATGCTATTTGTAATTCACGGGAGCTTAGTTTCTTCTCAGCCACACAAAAATAAGGATTTGAGCAAAATCGTGATTTGAATGCATTAAAAATGACAATGACTAATGAATTTTTTAATTGTAGGTATTGGAAGAACAAGCACTTATCCCCTAAACGTTTGAGCACTGGTATCCTAATGTACACTCTCGCCTCTTCAGTCTGCGAAGAAATCCACTTATATGGCTTTTGGCCCTTTGGATGGGATCCCAACACAGGGAAAGACCTTCCGTACCATTATTATGACAAAAAGGGAACCAAGTTCACCACCAAATGGCAGGAATCCCATCAGCTTCCTGCTGAGTTTAAATTGCTGTACAAAATGCACAGAGAAGGACTTACTAAATTGACTTTATCACAATGTGCCTAAAGAACAAAGATAAAAAATGTGCCAATTGATAAAAGTGCCCAAGATGTAAATTTAATTTAATATTCATCGGGGGGGGGAGAAATAGGAACAAAACTGTACTTAATGACATAGAATGTAGATTCTCTCATCTGTCTTTTGTAATATTTGCTCAGTTGTTTAGTTAGTGAGTAGCAATGTAAAGCTGGTGAAAATTCACTAAATGACAAGGAGTGAACACATTTCCTCTTGGGTTTCAGTTAATAGCTGTATATTTGCTTCTATGTATGCATTGCCCAGATACGGTGAAAATAATTAACATCTTGGGGCAAAAATGATCAAATTTGAAAAGCATTTGGAATATTTACACAATCTAAAAGCCAAACAGTTTGAATAGTTATGCACTTCAGTTAGGAAATGATTTGTAATTTATTCCAGAAAATTGATTCAGAGCGGTATATTTTGACTGAAACTTCCACAATAGATTTGAACAATTACCAGACCAAATCCAAACCCTAATTTCAAATATGAAATGTAAAAACAATGCTTTATCTGTTTAAAAAAAAAAGAATAATTTTATCCAGAGTTTTATATTCACTTGACCTTGGGGCTGTAAGACTGAACAAAATTGTATAAAAATCTTGAATAGTGATTTTCTTTGCACAACTTTGTGTGTTTTAGCAAAAAAAAATGATTGCAAAAAAATTGTTCTAATGTTAGCTTAAACCTGCCAACATACCATACTGTAGAAATCAACAGGAATTATGTTTTCAGAATTTTTTAACTAACCATGTTTTCTTCCATGATAATAGGACAATCCAGTGTTGAACTAGGGTAACAGGGGCCCATCAGAAATCTTCTCTCCTCTTTTCATACTCCCATCTATCATGGTATAGGGTACAAGGTTAAATGGTTGGGTGAGCACTGGCACCCTATGCCCACCATGAGTTCAGCTGCTTCCCTGGTGGGCCAGTCCAACTCTGTGACAAATGGACCTGAAAATCCATTGAAAACTGAGATTTCCCATAAAAATTTGCAAAATTAAAAATTGCAGTAAAAGTCAATTAGTCATCATTACTGGTCATATTTATCAAGGTTTGAATAAAAAATTCGAATTTTGAGTTTATTCTAGTTTAATTCAACTAGGGAATAGTCAAAATGAAATTTTGAAATTTATCATGTACTGTCAATTTAAGAAAAAAATTGAATCTAATTCAATTCGAATTTGCAGGTCAATCCTATTCATTCGAATTTTTTTTTAAAATTCAGATTTTTTTTTTTTTTATTGGTCTTATTTTTGAATTTTGAGTTTATGGGAGTTTTTAGAAACTCCCATAAACTCGAAATTTGACCTTGATCTGCCCCTATGTGTGATTTATTTTACAGATGAATACAGGTGCATCCCTAGTTCCCTATTTTTGGCTATGATTTATTGCTGAAATTTTAGAGAACATTTTTTCAAATATTGCACAATTTACCCTTAAACTAATAGTAAACCAACCTGAGAATTCTCAAGAATTTGTTAAAAACATGCCCTCAAGAAGACACTAGAAAAATTTTGTGGAGGGAGAAATGCAATGTTTAGTTGAGATCAAAATTTAGCATCTTGAGTTTTGATAAATCATTGTGTACAAGGCCCAGATAATCCTATTAGCTGCAAATTTGACTCAAAATAGACCTAAGATCATGTCTTGCCTACACCACTGACTTTTTTGCAGATTCAAGAATTGATCCAAATCTATGTAAATCTAAGGAATTGTCTTTTTTCTCACCTTTATTTATGTAGGGCTTCGTAACTGGTAATCGGATATATGGCTTGTTAGCAGCAACTTAATTGCAGGTGGCGAATAAGATAGGACAGTGTAAACTATGTCCTTTACAAAAATGCATTTATTTTTGAATTCAGCAAAGTTGTTATTTTTTCTTGGCGCTGCCTATGTATCATCAGACATAATTAAATTGGATGAAATTTTAACTTACTTTATCTGTCATAAGATATACCGAGGTTCTCTATGATAGATAATTGCACAGTATGTATTTATTTCAAAAGCAGGAACAACCCGCTGGAGTGCTTATTCCTCTGAACCCAACCCCCAGTATTCAATTTTCTAGATGGACACAGTATTGTTTTTGGATTAATTCCATGTCTGGTTTAAAACTTAGAATTATGATTTTTTAAAGTCACAATTTTGAGATGAACTTTTTAAAAAAAGGAATTTTTCGGATTTTCAGAATTATTAATTTATTAATAAGTAACCCCCTAAACGTCAAAATTTTGACTTTTAAAAGTTATAATTATGCGACTTATTTATCAAAATCCGAACATTTCTGATCATTTTCAGTAAAAAAAAGTCTGACCAAATCCACACAGATTTATTACCCTTATTTATAAATACATTTTCCCGAAAATTTCCTGTGCGGGAAAAAAACTTGTTCAGATTTTCCATCCGAAAACAGATTTTTTTTTTTGCATTTTTTTGCCGAAAAACCACAAAATCTTTGCATTGCACACAAAACCCAACACAGATCAGGATAGCTTCGGGACTTCTCCCATTGACTTATGTACAAACTCAGCACGTCTGAGATGCTGGATTTTAGAATTCAGACTTTTTCCATCCTCAGGGTATAATAAATCCCAAAAAAGTTTTATTTTTCGACAAAATTTTTTTATTTTTTTTTGGATTGGACTTTAATAAATAACCCTCTTAAACTCAACATTTGAGTTTAAGGGAAGGGTATTAACTAGAACTTGAATTTATCAAATTTTTTGATTGAAGCACATCCATCCACAAATGTAACTAATTCATAGAGAAGTCAACTCAAAAGTCAGTGTCGGAAAAGTCTTGAAAAAACAGTTCAATAATTCAAATCATGTGAATTTTTCGAGTTTGGCCCCCAAATTGCTTGAGTTGTTGCCTGAATACCCCAACTATTTTGAATTATAGTACAAAACCCAGGGCAGATCACATTATGCTATTGACTTCTAAATAACCTTGAAAGGCTTTATTTTTAGCAGCTTTGGGTTGTAATAAATCTGTAAAACTTTGAGTTTTCCCTCTTTAAAATGTAGATGAATCTAATTTTTTTTTTTTGCTGACCCCAGTGTTCTTCCGTATATCCCAGCGGGTATTCTTCAGTTGAAAAGCTGGCAACCCTGTTTGTGGAAGAAAGTGTTCACATTTAGTCAAAGTTAGTTAGAACTATATTTTTTAAAGTGGCACAAAAAATAAGTCTACTTTGTAGATTGCCTAGATTGCAGCAAACGTTAAAGGCACTCCTTTTTTGTTTGTTTAATTATTTTCCATTTGTCTAAAGGGGCAATTGTTGGGGGTTGTTTTTTAACCAAAAACAAAATGGGAAAAAATATATTTCTTTAAAATGCATCTTATGCAAGCTTCACCCTAGAAGTGTAGACGGAATCTGATTTGCACTGCTTTGTGTTTTGTATCTCTGTAGCACTATAGTTTATTGCTCTGGAGAGGCATTTGCTTGTTAGATTCACTAGGGAGATCATTAGTTAATTATGGGGTTTTCTTAGCATGTTCCTTTGAGAAATAGCTGGCTCTTTTAGTTCAAGTTTTTCTGAAAAAGTCTTGTTTATAGATGTATCTGTGATTAAATGTACTTTAACAAATACAAAAAGGGCATTAGATTTGATATATATGATACAGAAGTTAACAATATAACTTATTTTAACAGAATTACAAAAATAGAGCATTGTTAGGAACTCAAAAGCACATGGGAACAAGAATACTAGACTGTGAAATAATGACATACGCACATGTACAAAGACAGAGATTACGAGATGATAGGACTGAAAGCAACAGCGGTAGGCAATACTGTTTATATAAATATATATATATATATATGGAGTGGTTTCCTCAACCCATTCATTTGTAGAATAGTAGAATAGTTTTTACCCATCACATTAATGTCACAATGGGTGATTTCTCAACAGCAGTTTAAAATCAGTTGATGTCACAATAGTAAGGGGCAAATTTACTATTATTTACTATTATTCCCGAAAATTTGCTCGACTAAATTAGAAATTCGATAAGCATTCGACCATCGAATGCTTATTGAATAGTTTTAGGTTATCATTTTGCTCGATATTCGATTAATCGATTAATTCGTATGATCGGATACCAATCGTTCGATTTCACAAAAACATTGTAAACTTTCATTCGAGCATCCGAAAAATTTGTATGATTCGAACGATCGAACGCTTCGATAGTACGAATGGTATTCGAGCAGGACGTAGTCTCTGAAGCCTATGGGCAGCTTCCCATAGGCTTCTATTGCAATTCAGTAGGTTCAATCTGCCGAAGTAGGCAGTCAAATAACTTTAAAAGTTTTTTCAAATTTTTATTCCTTCGATCCTTGAATGATCGAATTATCGAATATCCGATCATTCGATCTATTCGATATTCGATGATCGAAGAGGCCAAAATTCACTTTACGATTCCACGATTCGTATGATCATTATTCGATCGAAATTCGATCGAAATTCGATCGAACTTCGATCTATTCACATGAATTTCGTAAATCGGCCCCTAAATGTCAAACATAAAAATGGGGTAAATGAAAATAATTCAGTTTGGAAATGAACTTTTTGAAATGTACTGATAGTAGGATCAAGGGAAAACGGCTATGGTGTTGGAAAATATTGTCTGTGTATAAAATTAAACATGGAATGGTAAACAAGGATAAAACTTGGGTGTGTTCTGTACACCATTCTCTTACTTAAGACCATGTTGTGGTTCTGCATTTGGGTGATAGGCTGTTGGCAAAAATTTACTTAGATTTTTCTTGTGGATTTATATTGTTTGGTACATTAAACTTTCTTTTTTTCCCTTTTATGTTCATTTTTTATAATTGATATGCAATTATTGGTGATTATATAACGCATAAGGAATTACTTGGTTTTACTCAAAACATGTTGCATTTTGAAAAATTCATATTATGCAAACCAGGTAAAGTTTATGGTCCACGTTGAGTGTTGATCAAAGCCAATGATGCTATAAAACATATCTGCCCCAGGTTGAGTTCAGTTGACAGGGATTTGTTACAGGGTCAGCAATGGGCAATCCATGACAAAGAGATCTGGAGCAGACTATGAGAGCAACCACATATATCAGTGATCTACATAAGTGCCATAGCCGTTGGGTTATTAGAGTACAACACTGATTTCACTGGGACATTTTTGAATGATAATCATGGGTACTTGTCATGCTAGTCACAATCCTACTCTTCCTTGACCTCCCACAATTCTCCTATTGTGTTATAATGCCCTTACAAGAAGCCAGTAGGACAGTGTTCTTGAGGCAAGGCTTGTTGGAGGCCTGGCCAGATTTAAATAGCTGAAGAGAGAATTCTCCAGGTTAAGCATTAGCAACCCCCCGATGTTTACTCATATTTTGTACAAAGAAATATCATAAAGCTTATTCCTATGTACTGAACACAATGCAGCATGAAAATTGAAGAATATATATTGGTCATTTAAAGATGAGGCGTCAGTAACCCACTTGTATTAATTCTACATTTAGCCATATTTTGGAAAGTGGCACTTTGGAAAGAGCAGTGCCTTTGAAACACTGACGGAAATAATATACACCTCTTTATATCAGCATGTTAGGATATTGGTTTGAATAATCCATTTTTAAATATGCATGACCTACTGCATAAATCATGAGTATTAGGAGGTAGGCTTTAGTTTCCAGATGTGTTTTTCTTAGATAACAAATGGGAAGAACAGAATAATCCTTCTCTGCCTGTTTGCACTGACATATCCGAGGCATATTGACATATTGCTTGCCTCTGCAATGACAGTATCACTACTACTGATCAAAACTGGGTGGTCCTTTTTGTTTTGCAGTAAGATGACAACCCTTCTGGTAGTTACTGCTAGTGTAATAAGGAAACAATGGCAAATACACAAGACATTATACTCTAAAAGGTTCTCCAAAGGATGATTGTGTAGGCTCTCCTACCATTCAATCACCAAGCTGAATAGATGGAGTAATTGCGTGGCCACGTTTCTATTGTTCCAGTAGTACATGGATATATCAGTCTGAATTGGCAGGGCACCATGCATGTACCAATAATCAAATACTTAGGCCAACAATATGTTCTTTACATAGGGCTATATGTAACCTAGCATCAACAGAACTCTTCATATCAGCACCTTATGTGTTACAATCCCTAGTACTTAACGATTCATGCACTACTTACGAAGCCCCTTATCCAATTCAATTTAGGGACCTTGAAACTTTCCAGATGAGATGTATTGAAACTAGTTATCACTCAGTGCCCCACTGACTCACTTCTACCCTCATCCCACATGGTCTTGAGGAATTCTCAAGGCTAACCCTTGCTCTTAGATAACTTTTCTAATGATTTTAACTTGATATATATCTTTGGCACAGATTAATTACCATATCATAGCATGTTCTGAAAGGGACAAGTAAAAATTCCAAAGAGGTCAAGGTGGAAAGGAATTTGTCTTTTGCTTCTGCTGAATCCTTTGAAAGCTCATCCTTACAGTCTTGAATAGTGTTCTACTTGGTGAACTTGCTGAAGAATTGATATTTTTATGACAAATCTAAAGAGAGACGACAAATGGCTCCTTGGATCCGGCCAGTACCGAACAGCCTATTCTGTGACTGTCGGTTGATCCACCTAAATGGTTATGGATTTGCCCCACCAGGTGTCGTGTCTGCTCTGAACCATTGAAAGAATTATCTATTTTGAGTGAAAATGCTTCTTTAAATAAACTTGTCAAGTCTGAAATATATTTCTTACTTTGGAGAGCTGTTCTACATATTTATTGTAACGGTAATTTGTGAATTAAAAATGTGGTCATTCACTTTCATTCTTTTTGGATGAACATTTGGTCAGTGTAATGTGCCTGCAACCTTGAATTCATGTGCCAAAACACGACAATAAATGCATTCAGTTGAAGTACAAAAGAACGTTTTATTGTGTCTTTATTGTTTGTAATTAATATGCCTTGAAAAAGTGAAGGTTTTGGTGCATGAAATATAGATGGAGCACTGGGTATGACAAATATGCAGTCAGAGCTCCCTCTGTATTTCATGACTTTCTAACCTTTCCTGGCTGATGGACCAAACCCAACTGGAAGACTTTAAAACATTTGAAAAAGAGGAATCAGAGGTGCGCAAGAACCATATGCTTCCCCCCTCCTGCTAATCACCATGAATATAGATCTGCTGAACACAGGCACCAGTGTCATTATAGGGACCGTTCCAGAACAGAGGGGAAAAATGGTTGATTTTGGCAGTTTCTTGCACTTTGCAAACTACCTTCAATGTTATAAATGATCGATACAGCCACACTGTATTTCAGAGGGAATGATTGGAGTATCTTTTCATCAATAAGGTCAGACACAATTAATGGGTTAGTACAGGTATGGGACCAGTTATCCAGAAAGCTTGGGACCTGGGGTGTATCCGGATAACGGATCTTTCTGTAATTTGGATCTTCTTGCCTTAAGTCTACTAGAAGATCATGTAAACATTAAATAAATTCAATTGGCTGGTTTTGCTTCCGATAAGGATTAATTATATCTTAGTTGGGATCAAGTACAAGTTACTGTTTTATTATTACGCTGAAAAAGGAAATCATTTTTAAAAACCTGGATTATTTGGATGAAATAGAGTCTATGGGAGACGGTCTTTATTATTATATTAGGATTATATACCTGTAACGGCATGAAAAGAAAATACAAGGTATACACATAGGGCCCCATTTATGATGGCTTAAGCTTTCAAAGGCTGAAGTTTTTCTTTATACTAAAAGCCCATTTGGTCAAAATTATGGAAACTGCAGCTCAAAACCAACATGAATTATAGAAACTCATGTCATAAAAACTGAAGCAATCATAAATCAGCGCTACGAAACAAGTTGGCGCTATAGAAATACATGTTAATAATAATAATAAATGGGGCAGATTTTTACATTCAAGGCTTTTTTTTAAATTCAATGTAAAATTTTGCAATCACAATCAATCTCTTTAATTTGCAGGAAAATAAAACTTGATCGCAATTTAAACCACTTTGTTCAATCAAGTTGAAAGAGGGAAATATAACTTTAGCTGAACTATATAGAACCTGTTAGGTTATGTTTTTTTATTCTCGTTTTCTTACTGCAATTTTCTCAAATAGTAGGGATGCACCGAATCAAGGATTTCGTTCGGGATTAGGCCAGGATTCGGCCTTTTTCAGCAGGATTCGGAATCGGCCGAATCCTTCTGCCTGGCCGAACCGAATCTGAATCCTAATGTGCACATGAAAATTAGGGCCAGGAAGGGAAATCACATGACTTCTTGGCACAAAACAAGAATAAAAAATGTTTTCTCCTTCCCACCCATAATTAGCATATGCATGTTCGGATTCGGTTCGGTATTCGGCCGAATCTTTCAGGAAGGATTCAGGGGATTCGACCAAATCCAAAATAGTGGATTCGGCGCATCCCTATCAAATAGTGGACAAAAGTGATCTCTAATTTTAATAGACCTTCACCCTATATTTGCAGATTCCCTATAAAATTTCTAGAAAGGGGTTGTTCTCCTTTATGTAGAGAGTGATATTCTGATAATTTGCAGTTGGTTTTTTATTGCTTTATTTGTGGTGTATTAATTATTTTTTTTTAATTCAGCAGCTCTCCAAGTTTACAATTTCAGCAATCGGGTTGCTAGGGTCGAATTCCCTAGCAACCATGCATTGATTTGAATAAGAGACTGGCATATGAATAGGAGAGGCCTGAATAGAAAGATAAGTAATAAAACGTAGCAATAACTATAGGTGTAGCCTTACATTTTTTTTTAGATGAAGAGCCCTGTGATTGGCTGGAAGTGGTATCAGATACAGAAGTTTAAATCCACAAGCTTTTAGAACTTTTCCAACATGACACATACCTCCCAACTATCCCATATTTAGAGGGACAGTCCCTCTTTTGACAGATCAACCGCAGTCCCTCATTTGTACTGGAAAGTCCTGTTTTTCTGTGCACTGAACAGCCAGAAAAAGAAACAAAGTTTCTAACTTAATTGGCTTTTGGCAGAGAGCCCATAACAGCCACAGCAGAAGATAAGATACTTTTGTAAAACCTTCTAGATAAGCAAATATGTAATTGTAACAATATAAGATAACGGGTCCCTTGGGAGAAGATAGACCCACAGCTTAAATTTGCCTTCATAAGCAAAACTGTAATAATTGAAAGAAAAAAAAACACAGAAATATGTTCAAACTGTCATAATCTTGTAAAATTAACATGGTAATTAGGGGGTGTGGTCAAAAAACGGGCATGGCCAAAACATTTGCGCTGCAACTTTTTTTGTCCCTCTTTTTATTTCCAAAATGTTGGGAGGCATGAAGACAATCCAATATCCTGACATTGTATTTCAGCAATCTGGTTGTTAAAGTCCAAATTCCCCTAGCAACCATTCACTGATGTGAATAAGGAACCGGAATATGAATAGGAGAGGGACTGAATAGAAAGATGAGTAATAGGAAGTGACAATAACACTACATGTGTAGCCTTACAGAGCATTTGTTTTATATGGGGTCAGTGACCCCCATTTGAAAGCTGGAAAGCATCAGAAGAAGAAGGTAAATAATTAAATAAAACTGTGAAAA
>CM044431.1:223620128-223633687 GCA_024363595.1 Xenopus borealis | reverse complement strand
TACTATAGACACCATCTCTCCCTACTATACCTGCTATCCCACAGTCACACTCCCTTCCAGCCTGCCAAAATTAGCTGCCAAATTAGTTTGAGTTGGCAAGCAGTATCTGTGCATAAATTCATCAACCTGTACAATGGCAGTTCTGTAATATCCTAGTTTGTAGGATTTTCTTGCAAAACAATGTGACTCAATAAGGTAATGCTGTTAATGTTTCAGAAATCTCACTAAGCTTCTCTTAGTTCTGTCTCAGGTTGCATATTGTGCTAATTGAGCAATCAGATTAAGTTTAATTACTGCTCACATTCACACAATGGTGACTATCTCATAGTCATTTCATTGCTAAAATCAATTCAATTAAACATTTTTTGTGCAATCGGATCTGTGTACAAGATACTGCGGGTTCTTTTCTGCCTTGGACAAGTGCATTTTATTGATGTTGAAGGAAAGACACAAACTGGCAGACAAGAGACATTCTGTTCACCCTCTTACATTATTGTACAGAAAATATATGGTTTCCCTTTTTTTGCCCTTTTGTGTTATACTTCAATTACTGTTTCTAATTCAAGGCAGTCATCTAGCCATGAATAAATTAAGCCAACTTACATTTAATCAGAAATTCAAGGTGGCTTATCTTCTGCATTGTGTAACTGAACTTTGCTCTGCCATTAGAAACGGCTCTACCTTTGCCCTTCTCAAATGAACTCCTACCAAAGCAAGAGACTGCCTAGCTCCATTAAGTTCAGCCTTTTGCTAAAAGGATTCCAACCTAGCATCTATTGTGTGTATATATAGATATATGGTAATCCAATGCCAGAGTTCCTCCTGTAGCACATCTCATATAAGGGTGGAGGTAATTGTAGTTCAGCAATTTAATATATACCATTTAGAATCATTTGAGGAACCTATGGCAAAGAAAATGCTTATCTAAAATGTATTTAAAATATGAAACATGATTATCCTAAGTAAGTGACAGCATATCGACGATATATTTTTAGACTAGCAATATGACTGTTCTTCTGCCATGCCACATGCTGTTTATGACTTGTTAAATGGCTTGTCAGATTTATGTTCAGCATTCGGCCAGGCCAGGCAGAAAAGAGCTGTTAAGTGCTTCTTAAATTTATTAGTCCTTAAAGCCAGAACATGAGATCCTCTGGCTTTGCACCATGGGTAATATTTCTGAAACCTTCCATAAAACAGGTTACAATGTGATTATTCCTTGGGGAATTGCTGCATAGAGTTCATACCCTCATTCCTACACATTTAGATGCTAAAGGATCAGGCTTGCTTTGGTTGTTTGCACATCCAGCCTCCAAGGGATGTGTGTGGGGCATAGTCTTCTGACTATCTTCAGGCTGCCTTGCAGGGTAATCATGTTATGACTTTGTCTTGCATTTCTGTCTTATATAGTCATATTTATTTATGGTTTCATTAAGAATAAAGGAAAAACAATTTACTTAGATAGAAATAGAAATATTGTGGATTTTTGAGGTCCAGTTATCTACTGATATAATGCGAAAACATGTCTACTGCATGTGTTATAAGAATATGGTCATTCATCTTCTGGCTCACCTTGGCCATTCTCATGTCTTGGTTCTTTATGTAGCCACTATACCAAATATATATTTTCTGGTATTTTCTTAGTTTCTTGCTGAAGAGCAAGGCATTAAACACCTCAAACTATATTATTATATTGCCTAGTGTCCAGATGCAAATTGTTTGGTGCATTGTTCTGTTTTTATTGATATCATCTAAAATAACATAAGCCTTTGTGCCCTATTTTCTCCATAAGGCATTGGTAAGAACAAGGATAATTGTAACATATTGTACCTGTTCCTTGGAAAGACATTTATAAGAATATGGATTTATGCAACTGTTCCATAGTAGGACCTTAGTAAGAACATGGATACTTATGCAGCAGTTCCATATAGAACATTAGCAAGAACACGTATGCGTGTGCTCCCATTCCATGGTGATACAATACCTAGAACACAGATTCTCGTTAACCAGTTCCATAGTTGGACATTACATAGAACTTCTGTTTTAGCTTCTTGGTACGTTATTATTAAGAAGATTGGTGCCTGTCTAAACTCCATGTAATACATTAGTTACTGATGATTATGTTGCAATACCTTGGTAGGACATTATCAAGAACATAATATTACATAGATGCTTGTGATCTTCTTAAAGGACAATAAGAAGCATACTGATACTTGTGTACCAATTCTATAATTTGGAACATGGATTCTCGGCTATCAGTTCTTGGCCAAACATTAGTAAGAGCATGGATGCTAGCAACTGTGCAAATAGATTCTTCAGTCCCAGTTTGTTCATTGGATAGTACTGGTAGTTGTTGTGGGGTCTCCCTATTAACATAAAGCAGAGCTTAGCATAATATGTTTCTTTTTTTGGAAGCACATGTACACTCCAGGAAGCATAGGATGAAGTACATAGATGGATGACTATAGTGCAATGTTGGGGTTTTGTTCTGTAGAGAAATTTTATTGTTGTCTCTCAGATATTTAGAACATGACATATAGACTATTCCCACATTCCAAGCCATAAAACAACCAACTTTTAGGGACAGCGGAAAGGACGAAGAAGGGTTCCCCTTACGGATTCACGTGTCATGCCCATCCCTGACAATGTGTTTATTTGCATCTTCATTCCAATAGCTTTCGTAACATAATGGGTTTGTACACAGTGGAGTACTTAACCTGATTTATATTGATCTCAATTGCTCTCAGTTGTGCATACTTAATTCGGAGAGGTAATCAAATTGATTTCTAAGACCTACTTGGAGAAATCATACCAACGTCCAAATCCACACGGCATTGCTAAATGAATTATACAAAGAGACAACGCTCACGAAACCATTTGAAGCCCCTCAAATGGTCAATTCATTGTGTGTATATTATAGGTCAAATCAGGTTGATTGTGTCCTCACTCTCTCAGAGACACAGAATTTTATGAAAGTAAAATAAAAACCAGTTCATCCAACTAGTCTGACCATCCATTTATTGGAGGTGGATACATTTCTCTGTAGTACCATCTGTTAGAAGGAAGCAGTAGACACTTAGGTGCAGATTTACTAAATTCACATGTATTCACATGAATGATTAGAAATTCACTAGAATTTTCAAAAAGATTCAAATTCGAATTTTGAATATGCAAATTAGGCAAATTCGACCAGTGAATTCAGTAAATTCAATCAAAATGAATGATTTGAATGATTCGAATAAAAATCTATTCAAATACTCAACTATCAAATTACTTCCCCTTTAAATTTTTATTCATCTGCCTAGTTCGCCAGTTTCAATCTACCTAAATGGTTTTCATCGAATTATAGAAATTCGATCGAATGGTTAAAATCCTTCTAATTGATCGATTCGAATGATTTGATCGTTCAATCGAATTTTTACAATCAAATTCAAAACTAACTATTCCCATGGTCGAATTTCGAATTTTTTTCAATTGGAAATTCGACCAATAGTAAATCTGCCCCTCAGTTTCATCATTCTTATTACAATATGGTAAAAATGGAGAAAACCTGCATGCCTGTGTATGGGGTGCTTGCGACTATTGTTGATGTACTGATGGACCCTCTAGGCCAGAGGTCCCCAACCTTTTTTTACCCGTGAGCCACATTCAAATGTGCAAAGAGTTGGAGAGCAACACAAGCATGACAAAGTTCCTTGGGGTGCCAAATAAGGGATGTGAGTGGTTTTTGGTAGCCCCTGTGTGGACTGACAGCACACAAAAGGCTCCACTTGGCACTATACTTAGTTTTCATGCAATTAAAAATGCTTTCAAGCTTGGAATTCAAAAATAGTCACCTGCTTTGAGGCCACTGGGAGCAACATCCAAGGGGTTGGAGAGCAACATGTTACTCACGAGCTACTGGTTGGGGATCACTGCTCTAGGCCTACAATTTTGGCCAAATCAGGAAAAGATCCTTTTTGTTTTGCCTGTAGCTCCTTCCCCCACCACAAAAATATACTGATAGGTTGACTAGTACCTGCAGTTGTTAGATTGTAAGCTCTTATGATGTGAATGATAACATGTTCCCCGCAAACCATTTTGTAATATGAAAGCTCTGCTGAAGAGACATTGACAGTTTAAAATCTTTTCAAGGATCTCTCCTATGCTCGTGCTGATAACACAGAACCAGACTAATGTAGGTATATGGAAAATGACTTTAATCTGATATCTCCTGAAACGTCTTTCTGCAAGTCATCTAGCCTGCTCAGGGGGATCAGCTCCTGGCAGAAAGTCAGAGGAGCATGATTCATTACCCCAAAGAGATACCCAGAGAGTTATGATTGATGGAGCTCTCCCACTTGCCTCTGTGGTTCCGAACAATGTGATCATTAATGGAAGGCTGAGAGAAGCGCTTTGCAACTCATCAAGGTTACCCTGGGCATCTAACGCTCATGAAATATGCCTTGCTCTCTGCATTAGGTATCTAATGAGTACAACTTTACTGCAAACTGCATATGTTACTTATCCTTTAGAGCAGCAATGTCAAACCTGAAGCCTTTTACGTTACTAGAGTTCCCAGAATCCCCTGAAAGACTTTGATTGAGGAGATGTTTTCATAGCAGGAAGAGGAGATGCGGCTCTTCTTCACTTCCTTATCTTCCAATGCTCTGGCCGGCATGGGTCATTGACAGGTGAAATTTACAAATCTGCCCAATCCCTGAACTGACCAATATCTGTAGTACTACATTTCCTGAAGTGCAGCAAGTTGTGAGCTAGGAGGGTGCTGAGATGGTGAGGAGAAGGCTGTTGTAACTGGTGGGTTGTGGACAAGGGAGCGGGCAGGAACAAGAGAAACTTGCCCTGGGCACCAATACCCCTTGCCCTACATGGAAAAGCATTTGGAATCAAAAACAAAACACAGTCAAGTCAATGGGAAGTAATCTTCATAGGTTAGTGATCTCCCCCTGTGCCTTTAAACTCACCCAGTTACCCCCTAATTACTCTACTGTCCTTTTTCCGAATACTGTAGGAGTTATTAAGGGAAGTCTACTTCTTCCACTAGCTAACAAAGCCCAACCCTCATGTAGTATATATATATACAAATGTATGTTTCTATATAATATGTGAACAAGTCCTGTAGGACAAGATGCAAACAATTATTCAAGCTACATACAAAATATCAGATTTTAATTCTATATTTTTTTTTTCTTTTCATATTTTCATATGATGTTACTGCGCAGCACCAGAATTCTCCGCTATCTTGCAGTCCTGTAAGTGTTTAATCTTGTCATACCAGGTTCTTGTTGTGGGGTACACCTGGGGTGGGATGTGGCTGACACCATTACGAAGGGTTAGATTCACAGATATGATACAGTCGATATGCGAATTACACTGTTGGACAGAATATTGTGCCAAATTAATGTCTTTAAAGGATATCTGACTTGGGGAACTTGAGCACCATCATAGAATGTTGTAATTGTGCTGTAAATGATTGTACCTCATCCTCATCAGTCCCTACCCAAGTGGAACTTATGATCTAAAGTCCCTATCACATTCACACACACAGTAGGGTCAGTGTTATAAGGATTAATTATGTTATGGGATGTGGGGAAAAACAGAGAACCCAGTTGAGAGCCCAAAATGTAAAATATTGTTGACTGATAATGATTGCCAATATCTGCATATTTTGGGTCCAACAGTCCACCAGATGGCAAATTGGGCTGAAGATCTACATTCGCCAAATCAAGAGAATAAATACGATAAGGTTATAAATGTGGTGGTCAAGTTTTCCGTCATCCATATTACTTTCCTGTAGTGCAATCAACCCATGCAGGTCCACATTCTACTTGCCTTTTTTCAAAATGCATCAGTTAATAGTGCTGTTCCAGTAGAATTCTGCATTGAAATCCATTTCTCAAAAGAGCAGTTTTTTATATTTCATTTTGAAATCTGACATGGGGCTAGACATTTTGTTAATGTTCCAGCTGCCCCAAGTCATGTGACTTGTTCTCTGATAAACTTCAATCACTCTTTACTGCTGTACTGCAAGTTGGAGTGATATCACCCCCCCCCCCAGCAGCCTAACAACAGAACAATGGGAAGGTAACCAGATAGCAGCTCCCTAACACAAGATAACAGCTGCCTGGTAGATCTAAGAACAGCACTCAATAGTAAAATCCATGTCCCACTGCGTACTATTCAGTTACATTGAGAAGGAAAAACAACAGCCTGCCAGAAAGCAGTTCCCTCCTAAAGTGCTGGCACAAGTCACATGAACAGGGGCAACTGAGAAATTGACAAAATGGCTAGCCCCATGTCAGATTTCAAAACTGAATATAAAAAGATCTGTTTGCTCTTTTGAGAAATGAATTTCAATGCAGAAGTCTACTGGAGCAGCACTATTAACTGATGGGTTTAAAAAAAAAAAGTTTTCCCATGACAGTTTCCCTTTAAAGGCAAGACGGGGTATTCCACTCAACACCTAAATGTAAACGTAAACATGGGTGGATCCATTAAGATCATGATGAAGTGGGTAAAAGTCCAAAAAGCCTTCCAATACGAACTACTATCAATATAGTAGAAAGCCTTCTAAAAAATAAGGAAGACCGGAGACCATCAGCAGAAAATATAACTCAGATATGAATAGGAAATATAGAAGCAGTATGAGAGAAATAGTAATATGGATGGAAGTAGGAAAATCATTATTGGTTCCTAAAAACTTTGATCTCCATTCTACTTCACCACAATACTACCTAAATGCATGCACATTGTAGTAGGTACCTTCGGAGGTTCCTGCAGTTTCCAGAAAAAGGAAAATGCTACTGTAGAAGCACAATACCCAAAAGATGAGTAGTTTCAGATGAGGTTATTAAAAATTTGGATGCTGCTGTCCCAAATATTATCAGTCTTAGGGGTAAATTTATCAAAGAGTGAAGTTCCGCCACTAGAGGGAAATTCCGCCGCTCTCCAGTCATTTCTGTGGGATTTTGAAAGGCGTATTTATCAATGGGTCAAGTGAAAGTTCACCCTTTGATAAATACGCCTTTAAAAATCCCATAGAAATTAATTAAAACTCTTAACTTCACTCTTTGATAAATATACCCCAGAATTTCAAAGGGATATCAAACATTCTACTTTAAAATCAGCCACAGGATAGTGAATTGCTGCATGCTGGATCTCATGCAAATTTACCCGTTAATCCACCCAAATGAATTTACAGGTTAAAAAGCATGTTAGAAACATCTTTGTCTCGTGACAGATTTCACTAAAAGGATTTGCTAAGCTGCAGTTCTGGCTCAAATCAATAAAACTTACCTTGGAAACAACATTCAGCTTTATATAGAGAGCATTTCAGTGATATGACCACAAAGTCAGTGGGATGATTTTGGCCTTTTGCTACAGGTTCGCCTTATAATTAATTTTTAGCGTATCTGGCCATACACGGGAAGATCCCCACAGGTCATCAAGTTAGTCAAGGTTTGCCCAATTTGGCTGCCTACATAGAGGGAGCTGATTTAGTTATTCAGCCCTCTGGACAACAATCATATGAAATAGTTTGCCTGTGCAGATCTGTAGCTCACAGACTAAACCACATAACCCCATTAGGTCCTTAGGAATCCTTAGGTGTCCTTAGATGACCTATGCACAGTCAAGAAAGAATGAGGTGACTGCCAATGTCCGCCCATATAAATGGGCACCTAAAGATGTAGAGATTGTACAGTTGTGAGTCAATAATTTGCACGTTGGGGTTCATTTTTTAGAGGGATTATTTTCCATTGACCCATTGGAAGTGCTCTTGGCCAGTACAATCTTACAATAGGAAACCAATACTGCCATAGTAGTTATTTCTTAATACTTTTTATATCATATCAAGACTTATGTATTTGGCAGAGCAATCCCATTAACTCTTTTGTTTAAGACCAACATACCCACATACCCATAAAAATGTGCAGAGAGAGAGAGAGAGAGAGAGATCTTATATAGGGCAGCTATTATTATCATATATTTAGAGGCGCCAAGAATATTCCATTAGGGCTGAGCAAATGGCAGAAGGCACAACCTTACTCAAATGCCAACAAATACAAATGGCTTTGCTTGATATAGCTTGTAATGTGCATTTGCACAAATAGCTTAAGAACTTTACAAATGTGCTGGCATAGCATGGCTATAAATTCACTGCCAAGATGATATTTGGATACAGTCATGTATAAAGGCCTTGTTTATCTCCGCTGTAACTGCATTGAGCGTGTGGTTTTGTGCAGAGCACCTGGGTGCCATGTAGGCTGAAGTTGATGAACTTTTATCCTTTATTTCTATGTAACTGTGTGTGTGTTTGTATGTGTATACATAGGGTTACTGGCTGTAAATTAAAAAATAATTCCTATATAAAAGGGTGTACATCTGGGAGCAAAACCTAAATTCTTTGTTTTTCCCCTTTAAAGGACACTATATGATTAGGTTTTTCTTCAAAGTTTTTCTTAGTGCAGGAAATTACATAAACTGGCTTAGTTTCATGTTATTTTCCTGTCCCTGTTGTGGAAAATTCCATTTACAGTCCCTTTTGGCCTATTTCCCCCACCCACCTCTAACATTAAAATCAGGCCACATTCTTTGGCTGCTAGAACAAGCCCATTTCTGATTTGTTAGATGTTGTTTGGAAATAAAATAAAATAGAAGCACAGCAGGGGGATAAGGAGCTCTGGTTAGCCACCCAAAGCAACAATGGCTGCTTAGCCTGGGACACAACTTCCTTCTATGAGATCAACTAATCCCATGTCAATAGAGTGGTAATTATCCAGTCTACGGCAAAAATAGCTATTGCATGTATCTTGACTCCTAATCCCAGGCCATACATTACTACAGTCAAACCCAGATTTCACGTTTTTCAGGGGTCTGGGGGGGGGAATTTATAATTGATGGCCACTTAAAAATAGGGGTACTTAAAATCAGAGGTTCCCAGTAAAAATTGTATAACATTCACCAGGGATAAATTGAGGCTTTTAGGGATAATGGGCCAAAATTATGAGTTAAAATGAGGGAACCCCAATTTAAAATCTGAGAAATGTTCCCATTAAACTGCAGTAGAGCATGAAGGGGAGTTAAAAACAACAGAAAAACTGGACATAAAACACAGGAAACCATAAATTGATGGACCTTAATGTCAGGATTTGACTGTACAACTTCTGTTTGGAATAATTTCTTTTATTTGGATGATTATTTTGTAAAAATATTAAAATGGCAGCGAACCAACTATAAAAAATGGGCCTATTTCCTCTATTAGGAAAGAAGGAATTTTACCAATTTTCATTGTGCTGCTCTTATTGCTTAATATTGGCACATTATTGACAAAACATTATTTTAACCACCTTTTTCTTGTCTGCCTTTATCAAAGCATGCAAACGGAAGGAACAGGAACCGAACAAAGACCGAAATAGCGCCCAAAAGAAGTCCCGTCTAGTTTTCACGGATCTCCAACGCAGAACGCTATTTGCCATCTTTAAAGAGAACAAGCGTCCGTCCAAAGAAATGCAGATCACCATCTCTCAGCAGTTGGGCTTGGAACTCAACACAGTCAGCAACTTCTTCATGAATGCCAGGAGGCGAAGTCTAGAGAAATGGCAGGACGATCTAAGTACAGGGGGAAGCTCTTCAAACTCCAGCACTTGTACCAAAGCATGAGGGGTAAAGGCTTCGAAATGGGGCACAACTCAACTGTAACCAAAAAAGAAGACCATATTTATATAAAAAAAAAAATTGGTAATTGCGGGGCTATTCACTGGTGAAAGTTAGTAAGGAGTCATTAATCCTGCTTTTTCTTTATTGTGCTGCCAAAAGTACACTACATCTGCTGCTTAGAACCACATTAGTTGTGAGGCACCTGTAGCACAACAGCAATATCTATGCCTCTGTGTCAGTTGGTCGGTGCAAGGTCTTTGCAACACCCAAGACCTCTTTGCACTGTCCCGTCACTAAGAGGCACCTTTCACACAAACAAGTTAACGAAGGGTACCTGCATTTTGCCTCATCAAACTATATCCAGAATCCATAGCACAAAAATACCAAAGATATAATCAACCACAACCTCATAACACAGTGATCCCCAGCACAAATCCTTAACCCTGGTGGTTCCAAAGAACAGCTCTATTTTTGTTTCTTCCAAAAAGTTTTAATCTACTTTCACAATATATTTTACAGTCTTTATATTATTTTTTACCAAATGACTACACTTAGATGCCTCTCAGATACAGTGTTGTGATGTAAAAGTACAGTTTGAAGCACAAAGTATAATATATAAAGATACAAATAGATATAATAGACAACTTGAATCCAGCCACATTCCATACAATTGTACATAATGTAGACATGCGCTCAGGAGGTCACTCAATATGGGTATCAGAAACAAATAGGGTAGTTTCATGTTCTCTGTGGATCTATTTTGGCAGATAACTTTGAGGTTGTTGTATCATTCACTTGACCATGGAAGGGTGTTTTGACCAAAGAATTGACTTACTAATCTTGGAGGACATCTGGTCCAAATTTTAGTAAATCAAAGCCATCACTTTTCATTTTCGCTACACCGATATTTGTTTATACTGGGAATGTCATTGTCTGAGGATAAGCCTTGTTCCAAAACCTTACAGCACACCAAAGAACAAAAATATAACCAAAGAATGTAGAACAGCATGTTTTACAACCCAAATGCATAGTGTGTTTGCTTCACCGTTCAGAAGTGTGTGTGTGTGTGTGTGTGTGTGAGTATTTAGAATATTTGATTTTTGCTAGTATTCATGCTCATTTCACACTGCTGTAGAATTGGCACAGCTATTCAACATGGCTGTTGTTCTTCCAAGAGATAAGCAATGTTTGTGGTTGGTTTCTGTTTTGTTCACCAGTGAATTGCCCCTCATAGTATACCTGGGTCTGTGTTCCAAGCCAAAGGCTATAATAACTCGTTAAAGACATTCAAGACTTTTTTTTAATGTACCAATTGAAACCAAAGAAACTTTTTTCTGCACCTACTTCTTCTGCAAACAAACTGTTCCATTAAGAAAAGGAAGCACGTCAGGAAAACTACTAACACACACACAATGTGTTTGGACAAACATCTTCGGAAGCAGATCTTGAAGAAAAAGGGTTGGCAAGGGTGAAAAGGCAAAGCAAATACTGAAGGATGCTATTGCTGCTTCATTTGACAACTCACTTAGTTCTCTTAAAGTTGAAGATTGTCTTTAATTTGTGCCTATGCAGTTTTTTTTTCCAAAGAAAACAAAGGGACAGAGCAACCAAAACCTCAATAGCTACAGTACCAAAGAAGAGGATTCTCAATAGCTTTCTTTTTCAGTTCATACTTTCTTCTTGCACGGCTAAGCATGTACAGTATCACCATCAGGTTTTTATTTAAATTTTTCAACTATAATTGTTAATTTCATGGAAATGAGAAAATTGCCCTTTTTCAAACAAGATGTTGGGATACTCGAAAATATTTGTGTGCTGAATGTTTTGTTTATTCAAATAAGGTTTATGGATGTGGGTCATTGCACAGAAGAAATATTTGCCATAAAAATAAGTAAAAGGGCAAAGCTTGAGTGGATCTAATTGTTAAGCAAGTTGTATTCCTTTAAAAGCCATTTAGTATTTACAAAAAAAATAGTGAATATTTAAGTGGATTTTTTTTCTACTCACTTACATAATCAGCTAGTCCCACTCATGCTTTTTTACCCAAGACTTAAGAACTGAACAAAAAAAATCACTTGGCAAGATTTTGAGGCTGCATTAATTTTGCAGATATTTTCTTTCTAAGGCTAAGAGGCAGATTCACATTTTTTTCAAATTGAAGTTTTCTTCTAAACCCTGTTGCTGAAATGGCAGGCTGTTTTTGCAATTGTGATTTTCTTAGCATACTTACAAAAAATTCAATCAGAAAAACTTGTTCCATCAATTTTTACAAAAAAGTTAAAAAAAAAAAAATAATTGAAAATGCACCTTCCATTATCTTTATTGAAAGATTTGAATTGATGTTTTTCATTAGAATTTTTGAGATTTTTTTGGTCAATAGATTTGTGAAAACTTGAATTTGAAAATATTTGAGTTCTTGTGCTATTTGATGTGATTTTCTTGAATCACAGAAAAACAGGTGATCTCAAATTTGAATAAACCTGCCCCTTAGCATTTGTGGCGACACTGGTTTCACAAATTGTGTAATAGCTATGAGAAGTTATCTCTATGTCAAACATTTAGTGGTACAAAGCAAAAATTAGAGATTGTGGGCCTCAACAACAGGTATAGACTCTGAGACACCATTTGAAAAATATTTACATACAATTTCCGACCATTATTGTAGCACTGACCCAGTTTTTATCCTGCATTAATTTATTGGGAAGCATTTCTGAGAAGCACAAGAGTTATAGTCAGCTCCCTTCCTCATTTGCAGAAACATCCAATTTAGAATTTATGAAAAACCCCATCTAACCCTTTCTGGAAAGTTGGAGAGCTAGCACATATAGCAACATGGCCAACTCTTCATACTGAGTGCTGTCATTGGGAAGAGGTTCCAATTACTGACTTTAGAGCAATACTAAGTATCCCAACATCTTCTGTTTTCATGGGGAGTATACATCATGGGCACATCCTAGATAAATTCAACTTTCAAGAAACTATGTATATTATTTAACCCCTTGAGTGTCAAAAAGTTCCTCTAAGGCACCGAGACCTTTCTGGCATCCAAGAGGCTGATCAGTGGAAGAACAAAGAATGTGTTAATTACTATGGTTGAATAGCTTTATTCTCAATCTATTTTTACCTAAAGCTCAATCCAAAGAGAACGATGAAACCAGCACAAGCAAATCTAGCTCCTCAATATGTAATAGTCACCAATTGCTACCAAAAGGAACTAGGCTGGGGTGACCACTATGGCAAAAAAAAAATTGCTATTTGCTTGTTATATGTTTTTGTTAACATTGTTATTCATGTTTTATTGGCTGTATTGGCTAATATTTATTTATTTCTTAACAGAATCTAATATAATAATAATTTAATGTAAAACTGCTCAATATTTTTGAACAATTTACCCCTCTCCTTTTTGCCCTATCTCATTTGTTTGAATCCAAAGTATAATTAACTTATTATAATTAGAGTACTACTCTCTTGCTTTTTCTTCACTTATTTAATGTAATTTTTGCTTGAATTTGTTATTGATTACTTATTTATCAAGGTTAAAGGATAACAGCATCAGAGATGCTCTTTGTTAGACTCTGTATCTTTGCTTTACAAAGCAGCCAAATTCTGTTACATATGTGAGAAGAAATGCAGGTTACGGAAAAAAAACAGTTTTCAAAAATGTATTTAATTTTACGATGGTACTTTTCTTATGATCTGTAATTAAATTATTTACGTTTACTCCCGTTTGTGAGAAAAAAACCGGAGACAAGAAACATCCAATAATTTTGCCATTTTATGTCACGGTGCAACTTATTTATTTAATTTATTGGGCATCCACTGGAACGGTGCGCTTGTATAGTTTATATTTTTATTTAAATCAACCAAAGCACTACAATTTTTTAATGTTTTTTTTTTTTTTT
>CM044431.1:223281267-223321839 GCA_024363595.1 Xenopus borealis | reverse complement strand
CCTTCCATTAAATAAGTCATTACTGTGGTTTCTAGTCTGTTAATGAGTCTTCTCTTCAGGAGTCAGCTTGAGGACAACATCTGTATGTTGATGCGGTGCTCAGTCTGGAATAGCTAGGGATTCTGATTTGATGGTTGACTTGAGGGGCATCAGCCTGACAGTGACCACCTTGATCTTATAATATCTGGCCAGTTTTACATCTAGCTAAGTGTACAGTTGTTACATAGGCAGCCTGAATCCTACCCCCCCTCCAGCCACTAACTATGAGCTTGATCTGACCATCTGTACTACTGGGACCCAAACTATAGCTGGGCATCCCCTGGAGCTGCGCCCCATATACATATAGGAATAATCAGAGTATTTTGATTGTGCCCTGCACAGGCTGCTTCTATTATGTCTACTGGGAATGGCCAAGCAGATGGAGAGCAGGGAATATACGGTAAAGGTTTTTGGTTTTTTTTTTGTATATCCCACTTAAACAATTCCACTTGAAAGAAAAGAGAGAAGTGTATTTACTCGGCTAATTCAGAAATTATCGGGAAGAGAGAAAAAAGAAGTAAAACCCCTGTCTATTCACTTGCACCAACTAATAGACATTAAAGATCATTAAGGTCTATTAGTTGGTGTGAGTGAAGAGAGAGGGATTTTACTTCTTTTTTCTCTCTTCCCGATATTTTCTAGGAGAGCAGGGATTAGTTAGGATTATTGTCAGGCTTGGACAAAGGCTAAATTCAACTCTGCAACCCCCCTCTTGTGGCCAAATACACACACAGATTAACCTGCCTTACACACGATTCATTATTATCAGGGGAGGGGGCAGCCCTTATTTATTTCTCTCTCTCACCCTTTCCCATCTACTGTGTCACTTGGCACATTCACGGAAAGGCAAGTAGCCAGAAATAACTCTTGACTTGTTCTGACATCAGTGGCCAGCTGCACATCCCATACTCTATCCCCGGCTAATAAACAGGTCATTTCACAAACCCCGAGAAAGTAAAATGTCTTCTGGAATTAACCCCCGAGCGTTTCTGCTTGTGTAAGGTTATTGCCGCCAGCAGGTGTGTGTTTAATAGGAGTCATTGGTTGATGGAAAGGTGCCAGTCTTCTTATGTAAAACATGGCATGGACCTTAAGTGATGAAGGGGTTTATGTCAGCATTATGCCAACAATTAAAATACATGTCCTTAGATTATAGGCAGTATGTTAATTATTTAAAGGATAAGTAAACCTTAAAAATAAGTGAATGTGAAATTGATGAGGGTACTATTTTAAGCACTTTTACAATGTGCATTCATTATTTATTTATTTTTAATTCCAAGATATTAAAGGATACATGTACTGTTAACATGAATGAATTATGTTACAACAGCGCCACCTGCTGGTCATTTTCTGACCAGTCTAATCACCAAGATGTTCTTTCCTAAGCAGAAGAACATCAGAGCAGACTCTTTCTTTCACAATTCAAAAAAGATCAGATGGCACTCACTCCAGCAATTGTGCTACAAACTTAACTCATTTATTTGGATCTCCACACAACGTTTCGGAGGTACAACCTCTGGAGAGCACTTGATAAAGGAGGTTGTACCTTTTACAGTATATCCAGAAAGTTTTTTTTTTTATCCCTATAGTTTCTGCAGAGCGATGGGCCAGTTGTGCTTGAATTGTGTTGTGATTTCATTGTATTTCTGTAAGATGTGTGTACCATTTTATTTTTTATGAGTTAGTGACTCAGATTCTATATAATGATATTGTTTATGGATTATATAAGGCCACTGTTGCCTCTGCTGAGCCTCCTTATCTCTTTCACTCTCTCTGTTAAATGGGATCTTCCCCTGAAATGTAGGAAACCTAAAAGAATCTACTGAAGCCAGTCTGCCTATAGATTATTATTTATTTATGGTTTATGTGATATAGGTGTGAGTTTACTCAAAGCACATCTGACTGCTAGAGTTCTGATCGTTGTGAAGCAGCAAGGTGGCCTTGTTGTCTACTGGCCATGGGGAGAATGCACGCAAGAGGTGGCTTCTCATTGGCTGACCAAACAGTCTGTAGGACTTGCTAGCCCCACATGTTTTCAATCATTTGTGACAGATCTTCTCCTAAAGTTTCAGACTGAGCCCATTCATCTATAATGAATTGGGGACAGGATGAATGTCACTCTAAGGTTAAGATAAAGCTCTTTGTGTGCACTTCTCCGTGGCTATAAATAACTCATGTGTGAAGGGTTTAAAGTGGCCTCCTCTCTCTCTCTCTCTCCTGCCTGTGAAAGGGAGGGGAGTGTGTTTTTCCTGACCACGATATTGTAAGAAGGTTGTGCCTAATCACAAATAACACCATGTAAAGCAGGTGGGAACCCAACCTTTTTACCTAGGAGGAGCATTTAGATGTAAAAAGAGTTGGGGAGCAATACAAGCATTAAAAAACTTCCTGGGGTGCCAATTATGGGCTGCGATTGGCTATTTGCTATCCCCTATGTGGACTGGCAGCCTACTGGAGACAGGCAGTGCAACTGGTTTTTATACAACCAAAAAGTGCCTCCAAGCCTGGAATTAAAAAAAATAAGCTCCTGGTTTGACACCACTAGGAGCAACATCCTATGTTGCTCATGAGCCACTGGTTGGGGATCACTGCTGTAAAGAAATCTATTTTCAACACTTTCTCTTCTGTGCTCATCTGTATATGTGTAACTTACCTATGGGGTTTGGTATAATAGTTTGTCCAATGGGGAAATATGATGGCGCCTTCAATGGCTAGTTGTTCATGAAAAATTATGGATCATGTATGGCTGTAATGCACACTGTTGTACCTGTTGTAACTGTTGTAACTGTTGTACCCTTGTACAGGTAGGAGATTATGCAGAAAGCTCAGAATTACTGAATGGCCATCTCCCATAGACCCCATTATAATCGAATAATTCACATTTTTAAGAATTATATCCTTTTCTCTGTAATAATAAAACAGTAGCTTGTACTTGATCCCAACTAAGATATAATAGGTATGAAACTACTGAAACATCCCTTATCTGAAAAACCCCAGGTCCCAAGCATTCTGGATAACAAGTCCCATACCTGCGGTGATATGTTTGAGTATTTATGTATAAGTTTATTTGTAAAGGAGCTGCAGGGCTGTACAGTACAATATATATATATATATACATGGGTAGACAGATCACATAATAAATATATACAGAATCATATCAGGACAAAGAGGTTAAGTGCTATGTGGTAAGAGACATAGTGGGAAGGAGGTCCCTGCCCCCTAGAGCTTACAGTCTAAGTGGATGGGAGGCTAATATACAGGTACAAATTGGAGATGAAACAAGTGCACATGGTAAGGCATAGTCAGTAGGTACAGGACTAGACGAATGTTCTACTTCTCCATAAGGTAGGTTCTTAATTTTTTCTTGAAGAGATTGGGAGAGGATTCCTTACGGAGGAATTCAGGGGTGGAATTCCAGAGGTAAGGAGCAGTAAGATAGAAGGGTCTAAGACGAGAGGTGGCAGTGGATGTGGATGGTGTAAAGAGAAGGTGGCTCTGAGAGGAGTGGAGAAGACAACCAGGAACAGCGAGACAAGAGAAGAGATGTAATGAGGAGCAGAGGAGTGAAGGACTGTGAATGTTAGTAGAAGGATTATATAGGCTTTCCTTTGCTTAACAGACTAAGGATTTTAGTTGGGGTTGAGCAGATTCTCTTTTAGGAGAGAGCAGAAGGATCCTGGTAGCAGAGTTTGAGATTGATTGCAGGGGAGAGAGATGAGAGTCAAGACCAGTTAGGAGGAGATTGCAGTAGTCTAAGCGGGATAAGATGTGTGCATGGATTAGTGTTTTGGCTGTATTGTGGAGGAAGAAACAACAAGGTTTGTCAGTTTTATTAATGTGATTAGTGAAGGAGAGGGACTGGTCAAAGGTGACCCCTAAGCAGTGTGCTGAGTTAACCGGGTTAATGGTCATGCCATCAATAGTAATTCTCGGTTAGGGGGAAAGGTCATGAGCTCAGTCTTGGTGAAGTTGAGCTTGAGGTGGCGTTGGTTTATCCAGGAAGAGATAGCTACTAAGCAGTCTGCTATCTGGGTTTGAACGTCAGTGTTTAGTCAGCGGGTGTCTAAATATATCTGAATGTCATCGGCATTTTGATGACACCAATGAATGAATACCAATTGAATGGAGAACTTAGAACAGAATGGTATCAAAAGCATTAGATAAGTCCAGAAGAATGAGAATAGAGTAATGTCCTTTGGCCTTTTTTTGTCCATTTGCAACTCTACATCAGGCTCAGTGGAGTTTGCAGGTGGAAAGCCAGACTGTATAGCGTCAAGCAGAGAAAGAGTCGTTTCATTTCATCCTTACTGCTTGCCCATTACTGCTTGCCCATTACTGCTTGCCCATTACTGCTTGCCCATTACTGCTTGCCCATTACTGCTTGTTGGGATCAATTGGAAGGAAAGAATGTTATTTTGCCCTCTATGAATATGTTGAAACTGTACCCTGTGCAACTAGTAGATCGATTGGCCTCAGACAGACCTCGCATTGTCCCATGGTTGGTCAATCTGTGATGAAAAGTAACAAAAAATTTTTTTATACAGGGAATAAATACACACACACATTTTTAAAAATTATTTCCTTTTTCTGTTATCCAGAAACCCCAGGTCCTGAGCTTTCTGGATAACAGGTCCCATACCTGTAAATTTATTCTCCAGGTATTTTCCTATACATGCATGGTAAAAATGAGGACATTCCACATGATGTGCTCAGAACATTCTTTATTGGAACGGAACGCTCTTCATCAGTGTTTCTCAATATTATTTTGGTTCAGTAGCAGTAAAGATCTGTGTCTCCCCAGTAGATGCCCCAGTAGCTCCCCATCTTCTTTTCTGCTGATTCGCTGATTCACATGCTCTGTGCTGCTGTCACTTACTGAGCTTAGGGACCCACTCACAATATACACCTGATAGTGTCATAGAAATATAGTCACAATATAAGGCTGATTAGTCATTAATACACATCATTAGAAACATCACAATTTAATCATCAGCAAACCTGTAGCATCAGCTTATATTACAGCCAGGGAAGCTCATTTTCTGCTGCTGGATAATTAGTGACGACCCCTAAGCTTAGCTTCTCAACAGCTGCTCAGAGCCCACTGAGCATGTGAGTGTCACAGACACTTTCCAAGATGGTGACCCCCTTTGACAAGTCTGAAGTCCTGGATCATTGCTGCTATTGACAAGCTGAAACTTTAGCCTCCTGAAATAAGTTCACTGTATAAAATAGGGCATTTTTAGCCCCATTCATTTTTAGGGTTTAAATCTCCTTCAAGTGTATGACAGTATATATATATATATAGAGAGAGAGAGAGATTGATTTATTATATATATACACACATTACAGTGGTTGCCCAGTGTGTGCCAGTAATTCCATACTATAGGAATGTACATCCTGGTAGTGGCCTGTTAGTGTTACGACGTGTCTGACAGCCGGGCACATTCTCCCACCTCCTGCTTTATATCTTAACACAAATGTTCACAGATATGTCCAAGCAAAAGTGTCAGGTGTGTGTAAAGTGACAGCTGGTGTGAGTTACACCTCAATTCTCTCTTAATTCTCTCTTAACGCGCTGATAAAAGCTACCCAGTTGGCAGCTTATTGGCCCTCCGACGGGCTTCCCCGATCGATATCTGACCCAAAGTCGGCCAGATCTCAATCGGACAGAGTAAAAAATCCCGTTGGCATGCGGCCGCATCTGCTCATTGATGTGAAGATCCAAATTACAGAAAAACCTGTTATCTGGAAAGCCCCAGGTCCTGAGCATTCTAGATAATAGGTCCCTTACCTGTAGGGATATCCCAGCCTGAGAACTTTAGAGAGTTCATTTGTGACTCAGGATTATATGTTGTTGGTCTGCCTTCTGCTGCTGTGAACTGCAACTCCCAGCATCCCCAGCCTGCCCTTGATTGGCTGTTTCAGTTCAGAATAGTTGAAAGGCTGCTTGTTTCTCATTCTACATTCTACTCCATACTAGTATAATTAATAAATCCCGCTATTACTAACTATCCATCTGCAAACTCTTCTCCTAAATATTCATAATGATCAATTTCGTCCTTTTTTTTTAAATTTGCAGACGAGAGATGATTTCTTGGGCCAAGTTGATGTTCCGCTGAACCACTTACCGGTAATGTATCCCGCGGATTGTGTTCTTTATTCCTTGCAAAGTCTTATTACCTTCAGTGTAAAAATATACCTTTATCAGTGTTCATGCCATCATTTACACTTTATTTTTTATATGTAAAATGAAAACATTTAAATTACAAAAATAAATATATATATATATATATATATATAAATAAATCCAAGTGTTACCGGCACTCTCGATAAAGTAGTCAAATATGCCTGGGTGCAGAGCAGGTAATTAATCGATATATATATATAGTATACCTTTATTATATTGATTATAAGAAACGTTTTACCTTATCTTACGTTTTTTTTTTTTTTTTTTAATGAATTGTCTTTTTATTATACTTGTAGCTAGGTTTCTTTGCTGCTCATTTTTCTTTGCTACCACTTACCAGATCATCCATCTTTCTGCCGTGAAACAATCGGCTGCTGTCAGTGGAACTCATTAACATAGTTGGCGACAGCTACAAGGTTGCTTAGGCTTTTATTTAATAACTTCTCAGTACCTCCAACACTGATTGGTCAGAAAGGAAAACAGTGGGATGCATTGGTCTTAAAGGAACAGTGACATCAAAAAAATAAGTGTTTAAATGTAATACAAATATAACGCAGTGTTGCCCTGCACTGGTTGCTTCAGAAACACTACTATTGTTTAAATAAATAAGCTGATGTGTAGCAATGGGGGCAGCCATTCAAAGGAGAAAAGACTCAGGTTACAGATAAGATCTGTAGAACATAATGGTGTTACCTGTTATCCACTATTTAACCGGTGCCATATAGTCTTTTTTTGATTTCCACCATTGTTACACAAGTTTATATGAACTATTATTATTGAGATAATACTGTTCCTTTATGCAGTTGGATTTATACATTTTGGTTTCTTCTTCATTCTTGGACCAATAACACAAACATTTGTTCTCCTAACCAGTCGGAAAAGACCAAATCATTCCCCTTGCTCATCTGCTTTGTTTGAGTTTTCTCTGTACCTTTTCCCAAGCACATAGATTCCCTGTAATCATGGCACTGAGTACTGGGTGATAGACCGATGCACGGTATGCACGTACACAGAAATGGATCACTAAGAAGACAGAAACCTAAAGCTGGCCATGGATGCAAAGATCCACTCGTTTGGCGAACGCTATGCCACTCCGATATGCCACTAACTGGCAGGGCTATTTTACGGGGTGATCTGAACGTTCTGCCCCATGGCGGAACAATCGGATTGCGAGAAGCGAAATGGACTTCCAACGGGTCAGTCAGAAGAAAATCCGACCTTCCCGATCCATATCGTGTCCAGATATCGGTCGGGAAGACCCATTGGAAGCCCCCATACGCGGGCAGATAAGCTGTCAAATCGGTCTAAACGACAGATATCGGCAGCTTTATCTGCCCGTGTATGGACAGCTTAAGGGAAATAAATTGTATGTCTGCTCTCCAAACTGGACTGTGGCCTTGTCATTGTGGAATAATTAAAGGAGAAGAAAGGCACCCCAAGTGATTGTATTGACTTACCTGAAACCCTGGTCCGGTGCTCATATCAGCAGAAAACTACATCGGCCGGGATTATTCAAGTGAGCAACACGGAGCGATCCTCTTCCGTCTTCCTCTTCACGCAGCTGCGCATTCGCAGTAGAACGAAAAGCCGAATTTAACCGAAAAGTTCAACTGCGCATGCTTTTGCTCCGGGAAATTTGAAGAACGAAGAAGACAGAAGAGTATCACTCCGTGGGGCTCACTCAGTATAACCCTGGGCCGGTGCAGTTTGATAACATTTGACACCCCCAAATGCATGAAGCCTCTCCTTCTCCTTTAACCCTATGGCTTGCAGTGAATGGCCTGCTGTAGCTGCTTTATACGGCTGCTTATTGGAGGTTACACAGGGCTCATATAAAGATATAAATGTAACCAAGTGCTGGCTATTAAAGTGATGTGATCAGTGGTGTAATTAGTTCTTACTGGACCCCACAGCAAATAAATTTTAGAGCCTCCAGCAAATTAATTTTAAGGCCCCCAACATATCCAGAGGTTGTACTGTTTTATCAGTATAGGGAGACATAGCTCAATAATGAGGGCCTCATGGGACCTCCTATACCGGATCTGGGCCGGCGGGGCCCACTAGAGTCAGGGGCCCACTGGGTCTTTGCCCCAGTGTCTGACCCTCGGTGAGGCAATTTTGTTGAGTAATGAGCCCAGTGCAATATTGTGTGTCATGGCAAGGGGCAAAGCTATGGATGATGGCACATGGTAAAGATTTGCCCTCCACAGTTAATCCTCACCACTGTGGGGGGACAAATATTCAGAAAATTCCACCCCTTCACTAACATTAGAACCACCGCAATTACGTGCTGCAATAACTCCTCGATTGGGGGAAAATGAGAAAGAAGCACATTTTGACTGTGTGCAACAATCTCCCCATGTGTATGGGTATCTTTGCAGACTTGTGAACCAATTGAAACACTTTTATTTGGGATTCAATTTGTCCCTTTAACAACCAGTGGAATCTACGTAATACCAATCTGAATTGAAGTGTCTCTTGGCTTATCAGGTTTCTGTGTAGCTGAATGAGGGTTAAATAAATGCATTTGCCGTTCACTCCCAAGAACAATACTTCAACTGCGCTGAAAGTCGAGGTTAAAAATTAACTGTTCTTGTTCACAGACAGAAGATCCAACAATGGAAAGACCATACACATTCAAAGACTTCTTACTCAGACCAAGAAGGTATGGCCAGAACGTTGGCTTTTATTTGTCTTTCTAATTGTTATTAACTGGACTTGTGAACATGTGATTTCTTTTAAAGCCACAAATCCCGGGTTAAGGGTTTCTTGAGACTGAAGATGGCCTATTTGCCAAAGAACGGAGTGCAGGAAGAAGAGAATAATGAGCAAAGAGAAGAATCAGAGGTGAGGGTCATGATTTTGCTAATCTTCTGTCTCGCTCTTCTTGTTATATAGTTGTTGGTCTCATATTTTGTTTTTGGAAATCTGAGAATAGACTTGGGTAGTAGCATGAACCTTAACGAATAAGTTATGCTCAATTAATTAGCTATTTACACACACAGAAAGGTCAAGTCACATGTGAGCTGCCATACAGGTTAACAATAGGTCTACTTCTTCAGTCAGGTCATCTGATCTGGCACCCAATCTGTCATTTACAGTTGTAGGCCAAATGGTCCTGATATGAGCAGAGAAACCTGCCTAACTGTGAGTCTTTCTAGAAGACTGGCTTATTATATTGCCCATGCATTAACTTGGCCAATCCTGGAGACCAAAACAGCCTTCTTTACCAATCAGGGTGGACCACATATCAACTTAGAAGGCTGGAATATCCTTTTGGGTGAGGACGGCATCAGGGTGGGCATCTGGTCCTATATCAGCAGGTCTGCATAGAGTCTCAATGTTATCCAGTCATTAGACTTGGGGCCAGATCATCATATCAGTCTAGTTTGGACCAGGTGGGTGAACTAACTGGGCAAGGATCTGTTTTTGGCAGCTTGTCATTTGATTGGATATTTCTATGTATGAGGAGATTTAGGGAGCTCAGAGCATGAAAGGCTCAGCATTATACTGGCAGCGAGGCCAACAAGGCCCCAGTATTTCCCTACTAATATCTTACTCATGACCATACATATTAATGTTGGCACCAGCTTATAGCACAAACCAGTAGCTCTATTGTATCTTATTCATTCCAGCAGGCCTGGGATGTTGTAGACTCCAACGATTCAGGCTCTCCACATCAGCAAGAGCTCCCCGCTCCACCAATGCCGCCGGGATGGGAAGAAAAAGTGGACAATCTTGGGCGCACGTACTACGTCAACCATAATAACAAATCCACTCAGTGGCAAAGGCCAAGTCTCATGTAAGTACTGCTGTGTGAACGGGGATCTAATTTGTGATCTTGAACCTTGTAACGTATAACTTCCTGGTTTAATCAAATTAACAAGGAAACCTTGGGCAACTTCAGAAATCTGAAGCAACGGTTATGCCATCCCACCGGTGGCCAGGGGGAAGGCGATACGGGTAGATTAGTCGCCCGAAGTAGATAAAATTTACAATATCTCCCCGTGTGCCACCACCCTAACACCTCTCATTACTGGATCCTGTCACCCTCTGTTTGAATTTCTAAACTTTTATCAGCACTTAGAATTGGGGACTTACCTTTATGTGCAATCTGAATATGCACAAATGTACTAGCTGAATGACATGCTTTACCATAATATGCCATGTATTGACCCAATGAGACTTTGGTACATGGGCTCCCACTAAACAGAGTGTGGGTTCTCACAATAGCTCACACAACAGCTTGTTCTACTTGTGCACAAGTTTAATTAAATGTTTTATTCACGTAGCTTACAAGAGAGAGCTTGATCCCCTAGGATCTAAGTCTATTTCTCACATGGAGCGCCCAGCCATGGGCAAACTCAGTAAAGACACTGGAAACTAAGTATCCTGTCTTCGAAATACAGGCATGGTATCTGTTATCCAGAATGCTCAGTAACTGGGGTTTTCTGCATAATGGACCTTTCCGTAGTTTGGATCTTCATACCTACTAGAAACTCATTTAAACATTGATTGACCCCCATTGGCTGGTTTTGCTTCCAAAAAGGATAAATTATATTGTAGTCTGGATTAAGTACAAGGTTCTGTTTCATTACTACAAGGAAAAAGGAAATCATTTTTAAAAATTTGAATGATATGATTATAACTGAGTCTATGGGAGACAGCCTTACCGTAATTTGGATCTTTCTGGATAACGGGTTTCAGAATAACGGATCCTATACCTGTATCACTTTACAGATATAATACTGTTTTTTAAAGGAGAAGGAAAGTCTTCATGCACTTGGGGTGCCAAATGTTAGGCACCCCCCAAGTGTTTTATTGACTTACCTGAAGCCCCGGGCTGCAGAAAACTGCACCGGCCCAGGGTTATACCAGTGAGCACCACGGATAGATCCTCTTCTGGCTTCTTCTTTCTTCAAATTTCCCGGGGCTGACGCATGCACAGTAGATCAAAATAGCCGAATTTTTAGTTAAAGTTCGACTTTTCACTCTACTGTGCATGTGCAGCCACGAGAAGAATCAGGAAGCCAGAAGAAGATTGCTCCTTGGAAGAACCCTGGGTCATTTGTTTGCTGATAGGAGCCCGGGCCTGGGGTTTCAAGTAAGTAAATACTATCACTTAGGGAGCCTATGACTAAGTGCCTACAAGTAATGAAACATGTAAGGTGTTTTTTTAAGATGTTTTTTGCCTAAAATAAATCCTTTTTTCAACTGCATCCATCAATGGAGTGTGGTCTGGTTTGTGCCAGCCTGTTCTAAATATTTGCATGATGTATGCGTCTCCGAGCTGAAGGGCTAGGGCTTGAGTTCCTGGATCCCCCATCACATTTGCTTCTTAGCATGCTCTAAATTGAGTATTTTTCCAGAAAATGATCAATCACTTGGAGTGGCTTAAATTTGGCACCCCCAACTGGAAGAAGACTTTCCTTCTCCTTTAAAGGAGAACAAAACCCCCACCCTTGTTTTTAACTGGTCATCCCACTGCCGACACCAAACCCACATTGGTTCTTGGGCCCGTATGTACTGGCGGTGGGAGATCAGAGTTGCACAGTTGGATTGGTGGCCTCCATCCTCCGCAGTGTCAGATATGATTTCCAGCTTCTGAGAAGGCATTGCCACCAACCAGGACCACATTAACACCTTCGGCAAGGATTGTTGATAAACTAGAAATCAGATTTGACGCTGTGTATCTGAAATGCCAGGGTCTATTTTGATTCTCTGTCCAGACCTGGTACCGGGACCCCTGGGACTTTTTAGGTCAAACACCAATGTGGTTCCACTTGGGGGACTCTGCAGGGGGCCAGTCCGTAAAAAAAATATTTGGTGCGAGGTTTCCTGCTCCTTTAACAAGTTTTCTCATTGGTGTCAGGCAAGAATGTCAGTGTTTATAGAATACAATCGGATAGATAAGTAAGAAAGTTCTGCCTATCTCTTGCACCATTAACCCATAAAGGTCACTCAGCAAATGACTTCTCCCTCCCTACGTGAAGATTCTTGTGACGGCAATAAATTGTTTCCACGTCCCCAGTAAGAAGCTGTGAAGCTGGAGAACAACCGTCTCTAAGCTAAAGGGCAATACTTTCCAAAGTGGAGTGTATACATGTGTATTAGGTGTGTGTATCTGTAACTACACGAGGGTACAAACTCCCATTCTTGCTGATAACGGGTTTTCTGCCTGTTTGTATAAATAGGAAAACTCAGAGAAGTGATGAGCATATAATAAGCTATACTCTTACATTATTATTGTTATTATGATTTTTTTTAATAAAGCACCAACATAATCTACAGCTCTGTCCAATAAATGGGTGTTTACAATGAATTTACAGATCACATATAACCAGTACAAGAGGACAGAGGTAGAGAGGACCCTGCCCATGAGAGCTTACCATACTATTTATACTATTTAATGGACAAATATGGCAGCTTGCAGTATTAATGCAATTATCAAGGAAAACAAGCTCTGGGGACACTTCACGCTCCTTCATTCTGTCCTGTAAACAGTAAAGCAGCTCCCACATACTGTATTGTGTAATCTAATGGGAAACAATATGGCGGCTCCTACCTGTCTGTATAAATAACAAATATACAGAGAAGGCAAATTACAGTTGTGCTCATAAGTTTACACACCCTTGCAGAATTTATGATTTCTCAACCATTTTTCAGAAAATATGAATGATAAAACAAAAACTTTTCTTTCACTCATGGTAAGTGGTTGGCTGAAGCCATTTATTGTCAGACAACTGTGTTTTCTCTTTTTAAATCATAATCACTACACAAACTACCCAAATGACCCTGATCAAAAGTTTACACACCCCAGTTCTTAATAACGTGTATTTCCCCCTTTCACATCAATGACAGCTTGAAGTCTTTTGTGGCAGTTGTGGATGAGGCTCTTTATCTTCTCAGACAAAGGTAAAGCTGCCCATTCTTCCTGGCAAAAAGCCTCCAGTTCCCTGGGTAAATTCTTGGTCTGTCTTGTATGAACTGCACGTTTGAGGTCTCCCCAGAGTGGCTCAATGATATTGACACTGTCAGGAGACTGGGCCACTCCAGAACCAGAACTTTATTTTGCTGTAGCCAATGACGGGATGTGTTTGGGATCATTGTCATGTTGGAATGTCCAAGTACGTCCCATGCGCAGCTTCCGGGCTGATAAGTGAAAATTTTCCTCCTATATATTTTTTTTTTTTTTAAACTTGTTTTTATTCAAAATGTTGTACAAGACAATCGCATAAATTGCAGTAATCAGTAGTGTTTTACAATATTTTGTAAATATAGCTATTCCAATATGCATTTTCAAGACAGTATTATTAAGTATATAACAGTATTAACTTTAAACTATAAACTTTCAGCTCGGTTGGTTTTCAACATATAAGGCCTCTTTAAGAGGTATGCAGGTAAGATGATAGTAGTCGGTTGGTTAAATGACTCCTGGGGGGTTCACATCCTTGTTCTCGGTATCTTTGTGATTGAACATTGTTGTGTTGGGACGATTCCATGACCAATGGCATTTCTTTCAATAATGCAGTGTCATACCAGGTGGTGTATTGAAATGTTTGTACTGTAAGATGTCTAATTTGCTGTGGTAAGGATTCTATATAGTGTATCCATTGTTTGAAGAATTTTGTGGAATTTTGTTCCCTATTGGTCATAGTTTCTAACCAATCCATATGGAAAAGGTAATGTAGTTTTTGTTTTACTAACAGTATGGACGGAGGATCTTTGTTTAGCCAGAGTTGGAAAATGGTCTTACGAGCAGCTGCTGCTACTTTTCCTATTAAAATTTTATCTGATTTTCCTAAATTTGTATATGTTGTGGTTTTACTAAACATTGCCCATTCTAGATTTGCCTGAAAGGGTTTACCAGTTATCTGAGCACCATATTCTGCTATATCTGTCCAAAATTTGGTGAGTAAGGGGCATGACCATAAAGTATGAATCAAGTTTGCTTTAGGTGATAGACATCTGAGACATTTGTCAGAGGGCAGATTACCCATTTTATGTCTCCTAGTAGGAGTTAGGTATGAATTGTGGAGTATTTGGAGAGCCATTTCTTGATATCTACTGACCGGAAGTAGCTTCATCACATTGGTGTGTTGTCTAAAAATGTTAGAGATGACCGCATTTGGAATTTCAGTTGTCCATTTAAACCCTGGTCTTTGTTCATTGTCTGTCTCAATTAGTGATCTTGTAATTTGATATAATTGTGAGGTTGTTTGTTTTGTATGTTTATTTTTCCAAATTTGGTTGAAAGGGTTATTTTTATCGGATTCAGGAATTTTCCTAAGTGTATTGGTTGCAAAATGAAGAATTTGGAGAGTTAAGAATAGATGTTGTGTAATGAATGGGTATTTTTCTTTCAATTTATCGTGAGTGTATATTGTATAGTTATTGTCCATTATGTCATATAATTTACTTAATCCATTGTCGCGCCATTGTAAGAGAACAGGATTTCGTTTGCCTATGGGAAAGTCGTCGTTACCTATCCATGAAATATATGGGGAGGCAATCGATGAGAGTTTTTGTTTCTCCTATATTTTTTGATAACTTTCTGCATTCATTTTGCCATCAATTCTCACTAAATTCCCTGTGCCTTTGTAGCTCACACATCCCCAAAACCTCAGTGATTCACCACCATGTTTCACAGTAGGAATGTTGTACCTTTCATCGTAGGCCTTGTTGTCTCCTCTCCAAATGTAGTGTTTATGGTTGTGGCCAAAAAGTAAAATTTTAGTCTCATTACTCCCAATGACTTTGTGCCAGAAGGTTTGAGGCTCGTCTCTGTGCTGTTTGGCATATTGTAAGCGGGATACTTTGTGGCATTTGTGTAGTAATGACTTTCTTCTGGCAACTCCACCATGCAGCCCATCTTTCTTCAGGTGCCTCCTTATTGTGCATCTGGAAACAGCCACACCACGTTTTTCAGAGAGTCTTGTGTTTCACCTGAAGTTATTTGTGGGGTTTTCCTTGCATCCCGAACAATTTTTCTGGCAGTTGTGGCTGAAATTTTAGTTTTATTTGGTTTGGTTTCAACAGAATCCCTAATTTTCCACTTCTTAATTAGAGTTTGAACACTGCTGATTGGCATTCTCAATTCCTTTGATATTTCCTTGTATCCCTCTCCTGTATAGAATTCAACAACCTTTTCCTGCAGATCCTTTGACAATTCTTTTGCTTTCCCCATGACTTAGAATCCAAATAACATCAGCGCAGCACTGGATGAAAGATACAAGGGTCTGTCAGGAGTCCAGAAAGTCATTGACCTTTTATACACACCCACTAATTACAAACAAACATTTCAGAGGTGAAGATGTTACCTTTAATAGCCATTCTATCCCTTTTGTGGCAAGTTGTGTGAATGTTATCAGGCCAAATCACCAGGGGATGGAAACTTTTGATCAGGGTCATTTGGGTAGTTTGTGTAGTGATTATGATTTAAAAAGAGAAAACACAGTTGTTTGATAATAAATGGTTTCAGCCAACCACTAACCATGAGTGAAAGAAAAGTTTTGTGTTATCATTCATATTCTCTGAAAAATGGTTAAGAAATCATAAATTCTTCCAGGGTGTGTAAACTTATGAGCACAACTATATATAGAATCTGCCTATACAAATTCAAATATGCACAGAAGGAATGTTTGGTGCAAAATAAACCGGTTATTATACTGTGTTGCATCTTGTGATCATACATGACCATACAGTGTTATTTCTCAGCTTGTGTGTAAATAAACAGCAACCCAACAATAAACCAGTGTTCAGCATGGAGACTTTCTGGCAATGTCGGAAATCATCTGGCTTGCTGTCTCTTGAAAAAACATTGCTATAAATAATGTACAGACTCGTGAATAGTTCATCAGGCCGGTGCTGCGGCTGCATTTAGCTGTGTAGTGTTTGCATTTGCTCAGGATTCGTATCATTCAAATATAAGCCTATTCATTGTTTTTACCTGTTCTTTATTATCGGAGGCACCAAGTTATTAATGGGAAGGTTAAAGGCTGTTGGTAAAATATATGGTAAAACATTCCTCTGAGAATACATTGCATTCTGCACGATGCTACTCATGTGTTTTGCCCTTGGGCTAAGCTTTCCTTTTTTAATGACATATTCAGCAATAATAAAGGTGACTCTAAAGGCACCAATATAAGACTTGCCTTGCCAACTGCATTTACAAAGCGGAATTAATATAGAGGAATTATTATGGTATTAGACTATAATTTAGTACATATAGTGCCTACAAAAAGTAGGCAGTGTTGCTTCCATAAGCGCATTTTAGTGTATAGATTATATCAGCCACCACTCAGAATAGCATTTGCAAGTGAATAGCACACGTGCAGGGTTGCCATCAGGGGGGCACATAGGGTATATATATATACAGTGCCCGAGCCTAAGGAGTAGCCCGGCAGGCTGCACTTTTTGAATTAGCCGGGCCCACCTTGACAGAGCTGAACCACTGAAGTCTGGAAGAGCCACAGTCCTGAAGACCAGAAGCCATGAATGGAGCCGAAGCCGTGGATAGACCCAAAGCCATGAATGGAGGTGAAGCTGCGGAAAGACATGAAAACATGAATGGAGCCAAAGCCGCAGAAAGACCTGAAGCCACAAATGGAGTCAAAGCTGTGGGAAGACCCAAAGCCACAAATGGAGCCAAAGCTGTGGAAAGACCAGAATGGAGCAGATGCCACGGAAATACTCGAAGCCACGAATGGAGCCAAAGCAGCGGAAAGACCTGAAGATCCAAAGCCACAAATGGAGCCAAGCCGTGGAAAGACCCAAAGCCACAAATGGAGCCGAAGCCGCAAAGGGGGTTTAACATTTTTAGCGCTGTCTCTGTGGCCTTTTTACAATGTTGTGGGTGGGGCTGGGGTAGGCAGAGGCCCAGAAAATGTTTTTGTTTGGGGCCCCGTGATATTTGATGGTGGCCCTGCACATGTGTGTACAAATTGTACCTTTCTTGCACAAAGCAACACATGCTTTAATTCAAATGTCCTCCAAATGCTGTGTAATCTGCAGAACTGCACCTAACAAGTCCGCCTTGCCCCCCAAAAGTCATCTATAAAGCCTGGTACATGAAACTGTCTGAAGCAAGTCCCCCGGTGTGACGTGGCATCATGCCAGGGCTTTGTATATTCAGCCTGCGGCTAAGCTCTTTACAAGTGATGCCATACATACCATTTTGATTTAAGGATAAACACTCTGCTAGACTCTTAGGTATTAAAATAGAAGGCACTTGTGTTAATCTTATTTGCTTTTGATATTAACACTCATTGCAAACCTGGGGAAGTAGAAACACTGTGCAACCAAACAGCTTCTGAAGGACTCAAGGCGATATGTTGGGATTAACACGTTTATTGCTGGAATTGTATTAAGCGTGTGTGTGGTGCAGCGAGTCGGTTACCCGCAAAATCCCACGGAACCCTGCGGGTTAAATGTAGAAGTTCCGGGTGTGGGTATAGAAGTGGGTAGGTGGTTTTGCGGGTTGAGGGTCGGGTCGTGGATCTTCGCCATATAGATTTCTACGCCTTTTTTCTAAGCATTTCTCCTACCGATGATGTCACTTCCGGTTTGCAATGCCAGCACTTCCTGATTCTTGATGGTCAGCGGGTCTGGGTTGCGGATCGCAGGTTGCAGGTACGGGTCGGGTCGCTGGTCCAAGCGGGTAAGAATTCGGGTCCGCGTTGCGGATTGCAAGTTGGGGGTACAGGTCGGGTACAGGTCCCAAAAAATGGACCTGTGCAGGACTCTACTATATGGACTTGCTTTGGGAAAACTTTCCAAAAAAAATTAGAAAAACTACTATAGGTATGGGATCTGGAAACCCGTTCCAAATTATGGAAAGGCCATCTCTTCCATAGACTCCATTTTACCCAAGTAATCCAAATGTTTAAAAATTATTTCCTTATTCTCTGTAATAATAAAACAGTAGCTTGTACTTGATGCCAACTAAGATATAATTAATCCTTATTGGAAGCAAAGCCAGGCTATTGTGTTTATTTAATGTTTACATGATTTTTTAATAGACTTAAGGTATGAAGATCCAAATTATGGAAAGATCTATTATCCAGAAAACCCCCAGGTCCCGATCATTCTGCATAACGGATCCTATACCTGTGTAAGATTACATCTGACAGAATGTTCACATGAGCAGAAGGTAATATCTTAACATCTCTCCTTTCCCATCATCCCACGCAGAGATGTTACGTCCGAATCAGACAACAACATTCGGCACATACAGCAAGAGGCCCACCGAGTGTTCCGCTCCCGTAGACATATCAGCGAAGACCTAGAACCTGATCATTTAGACGGAGTGGTGGATGTTCCAGAGGTGAGTGCTGGGATGCCAGTTGTGTGGTTTCCTGGTTTGCACCAAGGTGCAGATTTTGATTCGGCAATATAGATATCCCTATGTATGGGACTCCCCAAACGATAATCGGCCGTTTGAGCAGGTTTGATTTTCCCATCCAATGGAGGACAGTATTGGCTAGTTGATGCAGTCTTCATCCTGTTGGCGCATATTCCCTTCATTTACAATCTGATTGTTTGGCCCTAGGGCCGAAAATATCCGATTAGCTTAATATATGTAATATAAGGCATTAAGTTTGCCCTGGGGCAGTAACACATGGCAACCAATAAGATGCTTGCATTTAAACAGGTGACTAGTGAATGCTACCTGCTGATTGGTTGCTATAGGTTACTGCCCCTGGGCAAACTTAGTGCCTTTTTTTACATAACCCCATTAGTGTCTTTAGTCTGGGCTCAGACCCTGCATCTCCACTGCATTGCCAATGTATATATGATATGCTAGAGAGAAAACCATGCATATTATGAAAGCACTAAGTAGGTTCGTGAAGTCATACCGACATGCTCTTTTAAAAAGCCAGAAAGCATAATTATTATGGATGCACCAAATATAGGATTCGGCCCTTTTCAGCAGGATTCAGCCGAATCCTTGTGCCTGGCCGATCTGAATCCGAATCCTAGTTTGCAAATGTAAATTAGGGGCTGGTAAGGAAAATAACGTGACTTTTCATCATAAAAGAAATTTTTTCCACTTTTTTTCCTTTCCTGGCCCTCATTTGCATATACAAATTAGGATTCAGATTTGGTTTGGTATTTGGCCCGAATCTCTCTAGTCAGGAGGAGGAGATGAAAGCATGTAGGGGTCATTTCATCAAGCAAGTTAGGGAGCAGCACAGGATGCATGGCCCTATGGACAGAAGGACAGGGCTGAACTTGAGCTAGGGCTAGGGCTTGAGCATGCTCACTTTGCTCCTCTCCCCCTTACTCCCCTCACTGCTGTAATCTGAGCCCAGAGCTATGAGTGAGCAGGAAGAGACTCAGGCAGGAAGTGATGTCACACCAAGTTAATATGGCAGCTACTATACTAAAGAACATAGTGAGCTTCTAGAGTGGTTTACTCAAGTATGGTAAAGCATTAATAGCAGGCACTATTTCTGTCCCTTGCTGGACCGCTGGTTCTGTCTCATGAAACAGAGTGGCAGAAGTCAGCAGTGCAAACTTCTTCACTGGTTGCCATTGTTTCAAAAGACAGAACAACGGGATATGACTAATGCTGGACGTGCATGTATATTGTTGGTGGGACGCAGTAGCTGAGGTGCTTGTAAAAATACTGTCTTTTCTCTGTATCAGCCATGGGAAACGATTTCCGAGGAAATGACTTTGACGACCGACACGTTAAACCAATCCCTCCCACCCCCTGCATCTCCGGATTCTCGGCCCAGCGCTCTGGAACTGTCCGAGGAGCTGAACAGGAGGCTGCAGATTAGCTCAGAGTCCAATGGGGAACAATTCAGTTCTATTATTGTAAGTAAACATACATATATATATATATATATGAACACTGCCCTTAGTCCTGTGATCATACTGGTACTAAAGTAATGATAGAATATAAAAGTAGTGTCCATTGCTTTGTCATTGTTTCAGGGGGTATCCTGCTGGGTGCCACCTCGGCTAAGAGTAGCTGTTACATTATACATTTCTATTCAGCAGCAGTTACAGTTTTTAGTCATTGCACTATCAATTATTTCTACTAGCCATGGGCTAGTAAACTGTAGCTAAGGCCTAGTCGAGCCTGCTATACATTGCGGAAGAACAAGTGCTTTCATAATATAACACTGCCTACACTAACAAGGTTTTATTAGTATTCAGCCCATTCCTGCTATAAAGACGGCACTTGTGTGGGGTGTAATGGGGTGTGGTCAGACCCCCCCCCCCAAAAAAAAATATTACTGCTGCCAAATGCATATATTTTAATACTGAACAGTGTTTGTTTGTGTAATTAGTTGTGAAGCAGTGAGGACTAGAACCAAACCTGGAGAACTTTATGTTGAGACTGGGGATATTCAGCTGTTTAACGAATACTACACCAACTATTTCACCAAATATCAAACTGAATCCGAGCCCTAATTTGCATATTAAAACTAGTGATGCGCCGATTCCAGGATTCGGTATCCGGCAGGAATTTGGCCTTTTTCAGCAGGATTCCATGTGCCTGGCTCAACCAAATCCTTTAAATATTACATGACCTTTTGTTACATAAACAAAAACTCTCTTTTGCCCTTTTTTTCTTTGTCCTGATTTGCATAGGGCTCCTATTCGGTTCAGTATTCGGCTGAATCTTTCACAGAGGATTCCGTGGTTTCGGTCGAATCCGAAAATAGTGTATTCCTAAATGAAACATAATGATAAGATTTGTTGTCTGTGAAAAATAACATTCAGTTGTTCAGAGCTTTAAAGGAGAATTCAGCCAGTTTTATTAAAAACCCCTACCCTCCCACCAAAATAGACCTCCCTCCTCCCCCCCAGCCTACCTGGTACCCCCAGGCAAATAAAAGGGGTTGCAATATCACATGGACCAAACCAAATCTGAGCCCTTTAGATTTTGCTGAATCCAAATCCTGCAAAAATGTTTGAGATTTAGCCAAGACTCATGTTGCATCCCAGATACAGATAGGAAAATTCCTGGGAAGTTATGTATATATATAACTAAGCGCTTGCATCCAGCTTAGGAGTGTATATATATATATATAGTTATTGCTGAGTATAAACTAGAAGTGTAATTGTGTTCTGCCGTACCGAGGAAAGCCACAACCGATACTAACCATAGACACCCAATCTTCTCTTCACTGCAGCAAACAGCTTGGGAGAGGCAAAAGGTAACCACTTCCTACCTCACACGTGGTGACTATATATTTATACTGTATATGGGCAAACAATTGTGTCAGGTGAAAGGTTATACAATGTTCGTGTTGGTATTGGATGTTGGAAACATTGGAGACGTTACAACAAATTCACGGCAGAAATCCTTTGTTTCCAGCAGAGAGAACCGTCCACGAGATTGAGGTCTTGCAGTGTGACAGATGGTGTCGGCGAGCAGTCTCATTTATCACTGGTAAATCAGATTTATTTACCCTTTCATTGTCTCCTCTTGCCCTTTTCCTGCGAGAGACAAAATAAATGTCAATGATTAATCCTAATACTGAAATTCAGCATAAATATCACCCAATTATATTTTCACGGATTAGTCATGCAATAACTCCGTTACAGTTTATGTTTAAATTATTGCTGAATAACAAAGCAAACTGAGTAGTGCACTATAACAGATATCGTTTGCCTCGGGTCTAGTAACCCATAGCAACTGTTCTTGCTGCTTGCTGATTGGTTCCTGTGGGTTACGTAGCCTGGGATAAACTGTTTATCTCTGCTTTTATATATAATGTATTCACAGGGAAGGGCTGACTGATGTGTTACTTAAGGCTGTTCTGACTTTCCTTCTGATTCAGTGGTGATTGCTCCTCTGATCTAGTTTCTGCACTCATTGCTCTTCTGATCTGTGTGTGTGTAATCAGCTTTCTCTTTGGATATGTGCCTGCAGATTTACTTTACCATGGGAATAGTTAGGGAATTAAAATCCTTTGAATTCAAAGGATTTTACCGCAATTCGATTGGTCGAACAATCAAATTATAAAAATTTGAACGATCAAATCGTTCGAAACGAAGGATTCCAACGAATTTAACCATTCGATCGAATTTTTATAATTCGCCAAAGCCACTTCGGCAGATTGAAACTGGCGAACTGGGCAGTCAAATAAAAATAAAATGGGAAGTAATTCGATAGTCGAGTTTTTATATTTCGAATATTCCAATTGATTTTTATTCGAATCATTCGATTCAATCGAATTTACTGAATTCACTGGTCGAATTGACCTAATTTGCATATTCAAAATTCGAATTCTAATCTTTTTGGAAATTCGATCAAATTTTTCGAATCATTCATGTGAATTTTGTAAATTTGCCCCTACCATACACATAGAGATCCGCTTGTTTCACATATCTCTCTCCAATATGCCCACCTTGAGGTGGGCAATATCGGGCTCATCCGATCCTGGGCCCTAGGTCCCAACAGTCGGATCATACAGCGGTCAGATTGCAGCACCACTTCAGCGGGATTTTTACGCCGCCCGATCGACATCTGGACGACTTTCAGCCAGATATCGATTGTCAGAGGGCCTCACACACTGGCCAATAAAATGCTGACTTGTTTAAGCATTGCCTGACTATCATGAAGTTTTATCACCCCGCTTCCAGGATTATAGTGACAATTAAGTAGCCCTGTGTATAACAGATACTCACTTCAGGAAAAAAACACTCTAAAATTGTTCATAATACAGTTTCCTTAACATGCACATGGCAGACACCAGGGATCATTTATTGTGCCCCTTAGTAAAAAAAGAACTTGCATCCTGGGTGCTGTGAGCTTGCACCTAACACCCAATATCAATAGTAGTAGTAACTAAAAGTTAGGGGGCAGCAGGGGGGAGAGGCTTAGGATCCTGACTCCTCCTCCCACTCATGACTACAGCACTGACGATTGCAGGGTATTAATGGGTAGAACTCTGTAGGAGAGCAGAGACCCATGGCAATTCTTTTATGTGCGGGGGAGGGCTCAAAGTATTAAAGCAACTGTCAGCTCAGCCACAACTGACAAAGTCGGCAGCTTTTTTTTCCCCTCTGTATAGGCCCAAAATGTTCCTCTACCCCATGGCTTCTTCAAATAATATTTGGGAAGACCAAACAAGCTTTAGTGCCTGTGCAATACGGGTGTGATTAATTATACCCTGACGAGGTTAGCCGTGCATCAGATCATACTCACGAATAAACACAACAATACAAAATATAGAACATTTTGTGCAGGATATTTGATTTCCTTGTGTATTTATAACATATGTACCCAACTGGTGGGGTCTGTAGCATTGGATAGGAGTCTTGTCTAACTGGATAGGGGTCTTGAGAAATATGTGGGTTGATTCTTGTTTGCAGTCTTATTTATTCCAACAAGCCCAGCATGAAGGTCAAACAAGTTGATTTTTTTTTTACACGCATTCATTTAAGATATTGAAGGACATCTATCAGGTTTCTATATATATAAATAACATATCACATTGGTGTAGTATTTGAATCCATTTTCTTTTCAATGCACGTCTCTTTATTTCTGATTTCTCCAGCTCATCCTACTTTTCTGCCAATATTTACCATCCCATTTACCATGGGAAAAATCTTTGCTTCACTGTAGATCTGTACATGTGTCCTTGTGTTTGTCTTCGAGCCTTTGCTCTAACTAATAATGACCATGCTCTTTCAATTGGTGGTTGGCGATTACCAGCTCTTTCGAATCACATCTTCATGTTCATCACTAACGAATCAAATTCCACCTGCAGCACATTTGTAAAAACTGATTCAACCCTTTCATATTTTTTTTATTTTTTTTACTAAACCTATTTAATGGTCACATTATCATTCAACAGCCAAGCACCTCAACAGGAAGAGCTCGTTCCTCAACTGTCACAGGTGGTGAGGAGTCTACGGTAATGTTCTCTCCTATCTTCCCAGTGGTCTCTTGGGCCATACAGTCATATGAAACTGTCATCTTCCTATGGTTCCATCATTAATCCAATGTGTAAAAATGTAACTTGTGGTTCATAATTAAGAGATGTTTGAAAGGAAGCAACGTCCAAGAGATGTAGCCCAGATGCTTCCACTAGAGTTTGTTGCATTAGGGTTCATCATTCAGCATTTCAGTTATTCCACCGCCATGGTTGACAAAAATTTGAAGAAGAGAAGTGCTCTTGCTAAAATGCAACGACTTTATTGCACCAGTCCCTGAAAAGAGTAGTGTTCTTCTTTACATATGTATTTCCTATAGCCAGTAGGACCACGTGGCAGCTAAAAGTTACTATAACAAACAAGGAGAAATTGTGCTCACCACTAATTTTTAAAACCATTAGGTGGGGGTGCAATGAGGCTGTGACCACAAAATACAAATAGACAAATACAAGATCCTCTGCACTCAACCCATTATCAATATATTTAAGACATTGAGACATTCTGTGCATACAGCTACTAAAAAATGCCTTACCCTTTAAACAACAGGGATTGTTTGTCCATATATTGCAATATATTTAAGCTCGCCAACTACGTCAAAGTCATCCCATATCTGGCCAGTACTACGCTCAATTTCATCTGATTCATCAAGAATTCTATTGCTTTGTTATGCATTTTGCAAAGGGACTAAGTTTTACCTGCAACTTACTCGCTGCTTTCAAAGTAAAACTCCCAAACTTGGTTGTCCTTTTATTAGTCACCAGTGGGATCACCTGACTATAGCTGGGAAGGGTGGGGGCTACAGCAAGGAGCTGGTCACTGCTCCAGTATAACTATAACAAACAAGAAAAAGTTGTGCTCACCTATAATTTTTAAAAACATTAGGCGGGGGTGCAATGAGGCTGTATGCACAGAATGTCTCAATGTCTTAAATATATTGATAATGGGTCGAGTGCAGAGGACCTCTTGTATTTAGCTAAAAATTACTACCAGACAGGAAAATTGGAGCAATTGTATATGGAAATGTAAGTGTATTGAATGCTTGTGAATTATCCCATATGGGCAGACACATGGACTTGATATGGGTGACCCCCAACCAGTGGCCTCAAAGCAGGTGCTTATTTCTGAATTCCAGGCTTGGAGACACGTTTTGATTGCATAAAAACCACGTGTACTGCCAAACAGAGCCTCCTGTAGGCTGCCAGTCCACATAGGGGCTACTAAGGCCAATCACAGGCCTTATTTGGCACCCAGAAACCTTTTTCATGACTGTGTTGCTCCCCAACTCTTTTTACATTTAAATGTGGTTTACAGGTAAAAAAGGTTGGGGACCCCTGCCTTATATGAACCATTGCTACTTGATATTTAGCTTTGAGCATCTAACACCTCCATAAAGATTTGGATGCCAGTCAAAAGCTACCTTAATAACGTATCACATCCCAACCCATTTTATATTACACCATTGTTACGGGTCTAATTACCCCCATGCCCCATATTTACGTTTATCTTTCTAAAATTGTGAAGTACTAGCACGTCTGGAACTGTGGTTGCTATCTCTAACATAATCAAGTCTTAATGCAGGTGGGAAAACAATCATCAGGTTCTTTTCCTCTACAACTATTACACCACCAGCATCACCACACATCTCTTCTAGAGTGTCTTTTTTTTTCTAAGATAAGTGGTTTGAGCCTAATTTAGGTTTTTAATTAACACTTCAGAGAATACTTCAGTAGCATTGGAATGCCAAGTGGTCCTGTAGGTGAATGTGAAAAGCCATCTTCATCTCTTCATGAGTCACTCAACCTCTCTCTGCAGTTGCAGTGTTCATATTATCACAGTACACCGAACCTGTGTTTTTCCTGGGCAAGGGTCCACTGATTTTCCTATTAACGGATAAAACAGGACGAGAGTATGGGGGTTCTACCATATTTCTTATCTTGCATGATGTAGTCTTCACAACATCTCCATTTATTTCCTGTGTATGGAAAATGCACCAACTAAGGCAATGCATATGACAATTCACATTTTTGTATGTGTTTATGAAAATTCTGAAAAAATCAGAATCTAAAAATCCAGCATCTCAGACCTGCTGAGGTTGTATTTATGGTAGAGGTCCATATCCTTTAAAGTTTCTGTGGTTTGTGCTGAAATTAGCACAAATCTGAAAAATGGTGCAATTTGGGCAAAATACTTACGCTACGATCACATGATTCAGGGTTTCTCTTGATGTTATCCAGGTTGTCCCCAATTTGATTAAATTGAGCTTTTTACGTAACAAATAAGGTCCACAATATTATTATAATAATACCATTTTTTTTCTTACTCCAATCACAATACCATATTTGTCTCTTACTCCACTCATAATACCATTTTTTCCTCTTACTACACTCACAATACCATTTTTTCCTCTTACTCCAATCACAATACCATTTTTGTCTCTTAGTCCAATGACAATACCATTTTTGTCTCTTACTCCAATCACAAAACCATTTTTGTCTCTTACTCCAATCACAAAACCATTGTTTTCCTCTTACTCCAATTACAATACAATTTTTGTCTTACTCCACTCACAATACTATTTTTTCCTCTCACTCCACTCACAATACAATTTTTTTCTCTTACTCCACACACAATACCATTTTTTCTCTTACTCCGCTCACAATACCATTTTTTCTCTTACTCTACTCGCAATACAATTTTTTTCTCATACTCTAATCACAATACCATTTTTTGCCTCTTTAACTCCAATCACAACACTATTTTTTCTCTCTCTTACTCCAATCACAAAACCATTTACTAAGAGCTGCTAAGATTTAAGATTAGCTGGGGAGCTCTCTACAACATGTGTCTGTATATTTAACCCAATGGTTTCATGAATACATTATTGTGTCTAAGGTGCAGTCACACTACAGATTGTGTTTCTGATAGCTCACTGCTGAGTATAGAGTTATAGAGCTTTGGCATTGTATAATTATAATGTACCAAACAGCTAAACAGTGTAAAATCAATCCTTAAGCTATTTTGTACAAAATTTGCTTGCTTTGGGCTTGTCCCTTTTCTGCACTTGAAGCTTGATATATTCTATAGATGACTGTTGTGCAATGTATTAGTATGGTAATAGTTTTCTGCACACAAACAGCCGACCGTGGCCTATGTACACACTACTCCTGGTTTGCCATCGGGATGGGAGGAGAGGAAAGACGCTAAAGGCCGCACCTATTATGTCAATCATAACAATCGCACCACAACATGGACCAGACCTATTGTGCAGGTATGAAGACCAGCAGCCACAAGCCAGAAAACACAGAGATAATCATAGTTCCCCTACCTTCTTTAAACATGTAATTACTACTTGAGGCTTTAGTTCTCCTTTTTGTCCAAAAGCTTCCCTGGCGTGCCCATGTTTGATTGTAAATATCAGTCAGACAGACTCTTCTGCCCAGTTTTGGGCAGGTCTAAGGTGGGGGTCTAAGGTCTCCAGATGAGATCAACTACTGCACATCTAATCCATGTAGGTGGTGTCCAATGAAACAGGAGGGTGATTCAGACAAGCTGTTTGTTGACAGTGTCTTGAGATCTACTGATGACCAACTAAAGGTCTACTGGTAGATCTACCTTCTGGGCACTCCTAACATATACATTAAATTTGAGTAAGTTATAGAATGGCCAATTCTAAACAGCTTTTCAACTTCTTCATTCTTTCTTTTTTATACTTTTTGAACTATTTGCCTTCTTCCTCTGACTCTTTCCAGCATTTAAATGGGGTTCACTGATCCCATCTGAAAAAACATGCTCTGTAAAAGGTGACCATAGACGCACCGATAATATTGTGCAATATTTGGTGCATGTATGGTGGGAGACAAGCCAACCGATATCAGCAGAAAACTTGGATATCAGTTGGCGCGTTGATCAGTCTGGCCAGAAAGTTTTCATTGGGAGCCTTTGAAGGCACCCGAACATCAACCATTGTTAGTGCTAACATTTGTGTTAACTTTTAATATAATATAGACAATTTTAAATTGTTTTTTATTTTTAACATATATTGTTTCTTTTAATTTCACTTTTTGTTCAGCAGCTCTCCAGTTTGGTGTTTCGGCAGCTATCTGATTGTTATGGTCCACATTACCTTAGCAACCAGGGAGTGGTTTCAATGGGAGACTGAGATATATATATATATATATATATATATATATATCTGAATAGGAGAGGACCTGAACAGAAACATGTTATGAAAAGTAACAGTGACATCACAGAACAATAGGTTTTGCCTACTTTTGTCAGTAGGACATCTGGAAAGAGTCTGAAGAAGAAGGCAAATAATTAAAAAAACTATAAAAAAATAAATAATGAAGGCCTGTTAAAAAATTGCTTAGAATTGGCTATTCATTTTCATATTAAAACCTAACTGAAAGGCGAAGCAACCTGTAATGCTCTGTTAGTATTGTGAAGAAGAAGTAGGTTACATGAGCTAAGGCTAATCATTTGGCAAAGCACAATAATAACATGAGGATAGGCAGATGAACATTGTTCTGTGTATAACATGAGTTCTGCCCAAATACTTTTAGTCTAAGGCCATTTATTTGCTCTTTAGCAACCCCCCTCCCCATTTTTTCTAAACCCATTGGGATAACTCTTGATCTTAGTTGTTTGGGGTTGCTCTGATGGAACCTTAAGTAGAATGTCAACCCACTGAACCTGGTTTACTGGAACAAAGATAGAGAACTAGTTCTCTGGTCAGGTATGGGATCTGTTATCCAGAATCCTCGAGACCTGGGGTGTTTCTGGATAAACTGATCTTTCCGTAATTTGGATATTCATAGCTTAAGTCTACTAGAAAATCATGTAAACATTAAATAAACCCAATAGGCTGGTTTTGTTTCCAATAAGGCAGTGATCCCTAACCAGTATCTCGTGAGCAACATGTTGCTCTCCAACCCCTTGGATGTTGCTCCCAGTGGCCTAAAAGCAGGAGTTTATTTTTGATTTCCAGGCTTGGAGGAAAGTTTTGGTTGTATAAGAACCAGGTTTACTGTTAAACAGAGCCTCAAAACAGGTTGACAATCCACATAGGGGCTACCAAAGGGCCAATTACAGCACTTATTTGGCACATTTTTCATGCTAGTGTTGCTCCCCAACTATTTTTCTTCTGAATGTTGTTCACAGCCTCAAAAGGTTGGGGATCCCTGCAATAAGGAATAACTATATCTTAGTTGGGATCAAGTACAAGGTACTGTTTTATTATTACAGAGAAAAAGCAAATCAATTTTTTAAAACCGGGATTGTTTGGATAAGATAGAGTTTATGGGAGATGGCCTTTCCGTAATTTGGAGCCTTCTAGATAACCGGTTTCCAGATAATGGATCCTATACCTGTATTATAACAGCATATTCTTACAATGTAGTGGCGTTATACATAAAACAAACATGCCTCCCACTTTTCCAAAGGCAACGCTTGCTTACAGTACGACTAATACTTGTTTTGAAGTGCAAAAGAAGGATGCTAACCTTTGTCTTGCCTCTAGCACGCCGAGGATGGGGCAGTAGGATCTACGTCAAACAGTAGTAACCATCTGAGCGAGCCTCAGATCAGACGGCCTCGTAGTCTCAGTTCACCCACAGTTACGTTATCTGCACCACTCGAGGTGAGAGTTTGCCTCATCTATCAGGGATCTCTTCTGGCTTACGAGGCATCCTCGATGGCATTGCCCTCTCCTTATCTCAACCTGCCCTCATCATTTTCCTCTTCTGCTTCATAGCTTGCAATATAAATACTTAATTTGATTTATTCTTTGCTTTTTAAAAATAACTTTATTTTTTTCCCCTTCTAACTCATTATTATGTTTCTAATCATTTCCTGGTTTGATTTCAAAATTTTGTCTTTTCCGTTGTGCCGTGTTTGATGTCGCGATGTCCCATTCCAATACTTGGGAACTGTTTCTTCTCTTTTGAACAATTGCAAAATCTTATTTTAACATGACTCTGTTTTTCACATCTTCAGAGGATAAATTATGTACGTTATGCAATACTCAGGGATTTTATTGTCTGGGATCCACAAAACACCATTTGTGTCATTTCTTGATCCGTGCATCTGAAATGATCTCCTTAATGCCTTTGCTTGTGACCTTATTGCTCAATGTTACCCAAGGATGGTGATAAAACAGTTACTTTTAACACATTTCAGTTGTGGATACAATTCTGGTGTCTCCTTACTTTGCAGGGTATTCTTATATCTGTTTTGGTAACTTTGAATTGTAGTAATGAAATACTTGGCTTATTTAGCAAAACTGATCCTTTTGGACGAAAGATAAAAGGATGATTAAACTAAAACCTAAAGGCTCTAAAGGATCTTGAGGATCCTCAGATTTTGAGGATATTTTTGATATTTCATCTATTTATTCAATGTTATCATTGAGAACAGGACTTGCCTTTTGTTTTCAGCCTGTTTAGTTCTGATCGGCCCAGTCATGTTTTCAAGACGTAAGCTGGGCATACACATTATGAGCTGTCCCTGATATGCCCAGTTTTAGTTAGGCAATATCAGGTTGATCTGATTGTTGGGCCCTAGGTCCAGACAATCGCATCACAACAACAGGAATAAAGGCTGTCAAAGAGAGGACCACATCAACAAACCAATGCGGCCCTCGTTCCAAAGAGGTTTTTAAACCCGTCCGATTTATATCCAGCTAATTTTTGGCCAGCCATTGATCAAGGAAGCTCGTTGGAGCTCTTACACAGCTCTATAAGCTGCCACATTGACTGTCGGCATTGTTTATTGGGCTATTTATGGGCACCTTTAAGGGGTCATCTACAAAGTGGAAGGGAGGTTGCAATTGCCTCCCTCCTCCCAAATCACTATAATGCTTAAAATTGTTCATGGCAGAGTTTCAGCCTCCTTGACTCTAACATATAGGTTACAAGTATAATCCCAATTGTATTCTGATCTATTGAACAAACAACTTTGATCCAGAAACCAAATGATTTGTTGTCACTATAAACTCTATACTTGTACTACCCTACACTTTGCCAGGTAAAAATATATTAACTGAACTAACTAGTAATGACCATTTATAATTAATGCAGTTTGCTAGGTTTGAGTTGAACTGGCGAGGTTATGCAGCTTTATTTTAATTTTTTCCTCTTTAGAATGTGAGCTCTGTTCACTAACTCTGTTCTGCATGACTCTCTCTCTCAAAGTACTAATGTAATTAATACCAGTTACGTCTGCATTGTGTTTAACCGTACAGGGCACAAAAGACTTCCCCGTGCGCAGAGCAGTGAAGGACACCTTGTCCAACCCACAGTCTCCACAACCGTCACCCTATAATTCTCCAAAACCACAGCACAAAGGGGCCCAGAGCTTCTTACCGCCGGGCTGGGAGATGAGAATAGCGCCCAATGGCAGACCATTCTTTATTGACCATAACACAAAAACGACCACATGGGTAAGCATTACGCTTTGTGGCCTTCTTGGGTCTTCGTATTCTATTCTGAATTCAAAGGGGCATCAGTGTTTTGGGTTGAATTGTGCATATGATGCAGGGCTTGGGTTGCGATGATGAATGGGGTTAGAACGATAAAAATGTTTCATGATAAGACCCCTATCAACTCACGTTTCACCTCCTAAATATACTTTGTGGCTATGAGAAGTGATGAAAACCCTGGGGATGACATTTGTTTTAATTAAAAAATTTAAAATTTTTGGTGGTACAGCACCATTACAATTAGGGATGCACCGAATCTAGGATTTAGTTCGGGATTCGGGCAACGTTCAGCCTTTTTCAGCAGGATTCAGATTCGGCTGAATCCTTCTTCCCAGTGGAACCGAATCCGACTCGTAATTTGCATATTCAAATTAGGGGCTAGGAGGGAAATCGCATGACTTTTTGTTATAAAACAAGGTTTCCCCTTCCCATGCCTAATTTGCATATGCAAATTAGGATTTGGATTCGGTTCAGTATTCGGCTGAATCTTTTGCAAAGGATATGGGGGTTTGGCCGAATCCAAAATAGTGGATTTGGTGCATCCCTAATTACAATTTTCATGTTTCTATCACTTGAGCTATAGGAAAAGTTGGGTGCTTGACTGCAGCAGCCTAAATTCACAGGAATCCACCTGACTTTCACCTTGGCCTATAGCCTGTACAGTGTATCACTGTGAGCCTTCCCACAACTTGTGGCAGCACAATTACTCAACTTTGTTAGAGATACATTCCCAGTACTGTGATTTTTATGCCCATTAAAGCAGCTGCAGAGATCCAGTAGGCCATATAGAATCTTAGAGGATGGGTACACCACCTACAGTAGCTTCACAGAGAAGCAAATCAAGTTGTTTCTGGTGTAGACCCATGATACTGCCCAAGAAACTTTATCTGGGGTCATAGAGATGTTTTCCCGTGTCTTTGACCCATATAGAGTCTTAGAATGGGGATACAATACCCAGCTTCACAGTGAATCAAATGAAGTTGTGCCCATGATACTGCCGAAGAAACCTTAATTGGGGTCACGGAGATGTTCACATGACTGTAGCCCACATAAAGTCTTAGAGGGGGTACACTACCCAGCTTCATAGAGAAGCAAGCCGTGCCCGCTGTAGACCCATTATACTGCCCAAGAAACTTTATCTGGCTTCATAGAGAAGTTCCTGTGTGTGTGTGGCCTATATATGCAATACCCAACTTCACAGAGAATAAAGTCACATTGTTCCTGGTGAAGACCCGCGATACAGCAGGAGAAATCTTATCTGGGGTCATTGATATGTCCCCATGACTTTAGCCCATATAGAGTCTTAAGCTGGCCATAGTCGTAAAGATTTCTGAAAGATCCAATGGTTATCGTGAGACCACGATTGTCTCAAAACGATCGTTTAAATGCCTGATGTGTCCATCAACTAAAAAGACCATTTCAGGGGATATTGCAGCAAAACTGAAGGATCGCAGCCTGCTTGGCCCTGCAAACATAGGTAGATTGCATGGGGACCTGGCCGATCAATCTTCAGACCGATGTCGGACGAAAAATCATAAGATGTACGATCGTTTGTATCCCACTTGACAGATTGGTTGGACTTCCCTAAGATTGGTTGTTCGGCAGGGAAAGATCGTTGCGTCTATGGGGAGCTTTAGAGGTGTATATAACCCAGCCTCACAGATAAGCAAATCAAGTTGTGCCTGGTGTAGACCCACGATACTGCCCACAACATCTTAATTAGGGTCATAGAGATGATCCCTTGACTTTAGCCCATATAGACTCTTAGAGGAGTTCACAACCCAGATTCACAGGGAAGCAAATCAAGTTGTTTCTAGTGTAGACCCATGATACCGCTCAAGAAACCTCATCTGAGGTCATAGTCCCTTGACTTTCTTGCCTTTCTCTTGCCCTTCCGTGTAGTGCTTAGTGAGACTGAGGCTTGGAACCAACCCTAATCACCCTGGCTGGTTTTGTTTATTAACTTGTAATTGTCATTGTGCAGTTGTGAGAGAACTGAACTGACCCGCTGGCCTTACACTAATGTATTTTGAACTGATGCGATGTGTGTGTATAGAATAGATGCCCTAATGTATTTGTGCAGAAGTATCCGCTGAAGCTTTGTGATGTGTCTACTAAAATCTAGTACACTGTGCTCGTTTACGTTTATTTAGTATTATATTTACTTTTTATTCTCCACTCCTCTCCCTGGATAGCTGCTGGAATCATTTTATATAGTCTGCCAATAAAAGTCCTGTTTGCTTTTCTTACAAGGGAAGCAGACCCATTTTTATATGATAATCCACTCCCTTCTTCCATTTCTGGAAGGTTTCTGCACCTGTTCACTAAAGGGCCCAGCAGTGGAGATGATAGTACAGGTACGGGACCTGTTATCCAGAATGTTCAGGACCTGGAGTTTTCTGGATAAGGAATCTTTCTGTAATCTGGATCTCCATGCATTGTCTGATGAAAAATAATTTAAACATTATTTAACACGTTTTTTTAATTTACCTGGTCTGCATTTATGCAGCAGATTTTTTCTAAATTTATACCCCGATGCTGCACAAATCCCTAATCCAATATATGTACAAGTCAGTGGGAGATTCCCCTACACCAACTTGAAGATATTGTGGTTTGTGCTGGGTTTGCACGATAATCCAATAAATTCTGGGTTTTCAAGCAGTACAAGCTACTGTTTTTTTTTTGTTTTTTTTAAATGTGAATTATTTGATTAATATGGAGATTTCCAGTGATCCCCCATTTGAAAGCTGGAAAGCGAAAGAAGAAGAAGGCAAATAATACAAAAACTATAAATAATGAAGGCCAAAAAGTTGCTTAGAATGAGTCATTCTATGAGGAACTGACAAGTTAACTTAAAGGTTAACTTTCTCTTTACTGTCAAAACACTAAGTAAACATTATTCTGCTGTTTTAGGTTTTCTAAAAACGGCAATTTAGGGTTCTTTTGTGTATTTTAAAGGAGGATCCACGCCTGAAGTTTCCAGTTCACATGAGAACCAAAGCTTCGTTGAATCCTAATGATCTGGGGCCTCTCCCTGTAAGTATCTGTCCTTCTTTTTTACCGTTTCATTATTTAAGGGAAAGCTAAAAGCACACAGTACATTTGGGGTCAATGTGTCACTACTCACCGTTTATAACTGATGACATCACTACTCACCATTTATCAGTGGCGTAACTACTCGCTGGTGGGCCCTGGTGCAGGATTGGCACCCGGGCCCCCCTATAGGGCTCTCTCCCTATGATTTGTACATTGGCGTTCTCCTAGCCTCTCTGGAGGGCCCCGAGAGGGAGCAGGCCCTGGTTCAATGGCACCCCCTGCCCCCCTGGTAGTTACGCCACTGCCATTTATAACTGATGACATAACTACTCACCATTTATAACTGATGACATAACTACTGACCATTTATAACTGATGACATCACTACTTACCGTTTATAACTGATGACATCACTACTTACCGTTTATAACTGATGACATCACTACTTACCGTTTATAACTGATGACATCACTACTTACCGTTTATAACTGATGACATCACTACTCACCGTTTATAACTGATGACATCTCTAGTCACTGTTTATAAGGAAAACATTTGCAAGGTTTTTATGGCTTTTGTGTAGCCAGGACCGGGCCAAGGGGTAGGCAGAGTAGGCACGTGCCTAGGGCGCAAAACTGGGAGGAACCATGAAAGTACCTCCTCTGTCACCTACCCCCAGTCCGGTCCCCTCTCTGCCCGATGCTCTGCTCTTCTTCCTTTTATGCTTCTGCGCAGGCACTTGTTCCGGCATTCGCACACAGCGTCAATACGCTCATGCGCTCACCAGAGTCAATTCACGCATGCGCAGGAGCACTAAGCCGGCACCACACAGGCCAGTTTGCCTAGGGCGGCCCAGCTCTGTGTGTGGCATATATATATATATATATAAATAGTAAAGGTTTTTTACACTATGTAAATATAAGATTTTTTTCACAAATAAGACCCTCGGTGCTGCTATTTTGTTCAATTTATATATATATATATATATATATATATATAAATATATATAATACACAAAAGCCGTGAATATCTTGTAAATTAAATCCTTATAAACGGTGAGTTCTGATGTCATTTCTGTCACATGACTCACTCAAACGTGTGTATTATAATAAATAAAGTGCCCCCAGTTGCAAAATATGAGGATATTAGAAGTTACCTCGGAGTTCCATGACCTGTATAAAAGCACTCAACGCTCAGCCTCATGCTTTTATATGGTCATGAAACTCCTCGGTAACTTATAATATCCTTATATTTTACAAGAGGGGGTACTTTATTCACTGTATACACAACAGCAGCTCTAAGCAGATAAAGTCTTGCACTTGCTCACTCATTCAATCTCTTACTGTACATGTATGTATTGCACGTAATTCATCCTGAGTGGCTCACATTCCACTTGTCTATTAACTCAGAGCCCTATAGCCTTCTTTGTTCATCCCCATACAAATCAAAGTGTTGGCTGTGCACAGATTAACCAGCAGACTTGGGGGTTACATTGGGGTACCATGGCTGAAATTAATCCGGCGCGCCCGAATTGGACGCCGGTGACCAGAATTGGATGCCGACCCCCTTCCTGACTCCGTAGTCCTTGCAAAAAAATTTGCTGCTGTACCGGTCTCCGGACCAAAAAAGGTTGGGGACCCCTGATGTAGAGAGTGATACAGTATTTTGAGATAATTTACAACTTATTTCCATTTTTTATTATTTGTGTTTTTTTTAAATTAGCTATTTATTCAACAGCTTTTTAGCCAGTTTGCTAATTTCAATCTGTTTGTTAGTGTCTAAATTACCCTAGCAACTGCGCACTGATTTGACTGAGACTGTTTTTAGGTGGGGTCAGTGACCCCCCCATTTGAATGCTGGAAAGTGTCAGAAGAAGAAGGCAAATAATTCAAAAACTATAAAAAAAGAATAAATTAGCCATTCAATAACATACTAAAAGTTAACTTAAAGGACAAGGAATGTGTAAAATAGAATAAGGGTAGAAATGGTGTATTTTGTATACTAAACATAAACATGAACTTACTGCACCACAAGCCTAATCAAACAAATGATTTATGCTTTCAAAGTTGGCCACAGGGGGCTGTCATCTTGTAACTTTGTTATACATCTTTGCAAGACCAAGACTGTGCACATGCTCAGTGTGATCTGGGCTAAGCTTAGGGATCATCATAAATGATCAAAACAGCACAAGTCAAATAATATGTGCCAGAAGCCGATACAGCAAGACTGATTAATAATCAGAATATACAGACTGCACTGGGTCCTGTGTTGTCATGTAATCTAATGTGGATTTTATACTTTTTGTGTTGTTTAATACAAACTTTCTCCAACTCTGCAGAACCAGTGGCTGCAGCAAAATAATCCTCCAAATAGAATCCCAGTTTATCTGTTTAAATCTGGCTCCATGATCTTTGTCCCTGCAGCTGGAGTTGGAAACAGTAAAGGGGATGTAAAGGCAAAAATAAAATCCAATACAAATCTCTACACAGTCGGCAACTGCTCTACAGGGAAACAAACAAAGCTGGCGAAGTACTGAAAGGCTGGAAATTAAGGCTGGGGCTCCCCCTGCTGTTCATAAGTATGATTGTTTCCCTAGAGCAGTTAGGGACCGTCTGACAATTCCTATCCACAGCAGTAAATGAAGGAAGATTTCACTGCATACAGTCAGGTTTCTTATAAAAACACTACACATTTTTAATTGAAGTATATCGGAGATAGGTTTCTTTTTCATTAAAGAAAGTAAAAATAGGATTTTATTTTTTTTACCTTTCCTTGTCCTTTAAAGTTGAACCACCCCTTTAAAAGGCCATTTTACCATCAGATTTTCTGCAACATTTCATGTTCACTGGCGTAACTATAGAGGAAGCTGCTTCCTCCCCTTCCCCAGCTCTCTTACCTGCTACATGGATGCAGAGTGCGTCGGCACTGGGTGGATAGCGGGCAGAGTGTGGGTGGATAGCGGGCAGAGTCTGGGTGGGGAGTGGGCAGGGTCTGGACGGAAAGCGGAGATTGGAGTGTGCTGGGCCCCTCTGAAGATTTTTTTGCAGGGGACCTGGCGCACTCTAGTTACGCCACTGGCGACTCCCCCATTGTCATGCCACACCCCTTGATATCAGACCACATACCTTGTAATATTTCCATTGGACAAATGCACGTGCATTCATTAAACTTTGTTTTCTTGTGCAGCCGGGCTGGGAGGAAAGAATCCACGGGGATGGCCGGACGTTCTATATAGATCACAGTAAGTAAGCCACTGTTGGCCACTTTCAAACCCTGTCTTAGTCACAATATCAAGGTGCTGCTATTCAGAGTCTTTTCAAAGCCATGTGATTTCAATCTCTATTCAGGAAGCCCAGGGTTGAGGTGTCGAGACACAGGTCCCAGCAACTCTGTGCCCCCCTACGGTATAGTACATATCACCCCAACAATCGCTTGAATTTGCGTTTTTCCAGCAGTGTGAAACATTAACATCGATTTTGTTTTCCTTTAATCCGGTTGACATGGACTGTAGGTCTGCAATACAGTGCCTATGGATTCGTTGTTTGGGGTACACCGGGAACAAGGAAAAGAAGTTCAGAAAAGTATTTTCTTACGGTGCCACGCCCATTCCCTTGTAGGTGGGAACCACATCTTAAAGGATAAGCAAACCATAAAAATAAGTGAATATAAAATAAATGAGGGTGCTATTCTAATCTCTTTTGCAATGTACATAAATTATTTATTTATTTTTAATTCCAAGATATTAAAGGATACATGTACTGTTAATATGAATGAATTTTGTTACAACAGCGCCACCTGCTGGTCATTTTCCCACCAGTCTGACCAGGTTTCTAATTTTATTCCTAAGCGGAAGCAGCTTCTTTCTTTCTCCTGACAACTTCCTTGACTACTTGCTTGTCAGACTGGTGGGAAAATGACCAGCAGGTGGCGCTGTTGTAACAAAATTCATTCATGTTAACAGTACATGTATCCTTTAATATCTTGGAATTAAAAATAAATAAATAATTTATGTACATTGCAAAAGAGATTAGAATAGCCCCCTCATTTATTTTATATTCACTTATTTTTATGGTTTGCTTATCCTTTAAAGTTTCACTTGGGGCAAAGTGGCCAAATAATACTTCTGAATTCCATTTCCTGCTTGTAGCATGCCTTGTATGGTTTCTACACATTAATACACCCACAGCTTTTTCTTAGTTAGTGTGACATATTTGTACCCACCCTGTTAATAAATACATTCTAACTTTTTTTTTTTTTTTTCAAACATAAGACTTTTCTAACATGTAAAATGTAGTGTTATAAAGACTACCAGCAGTAACCTTAGAGAGATTTTTTTTTTTTGGGGATTGTTTCAGGTATTTAAGTATTTGTTTTTTCTTTCTACATCCTGCACCACGATTTTTATAATTATTAGCCCTTAAAGGACCAGTAGCATAAAAAAATTGTTTTAAAGTAATAAAAATATAATGCAGTGTTGCCCTGCACTGGTAAAACTGCAGTGTTTGCTTCAGAAGCACTACTATTGTTTATATAAATAAGCTGCTGTGTAAATCCACTATTTATCCTGTGCCATATAGCTGTTTTTCAATTTCCACCATTGCTGCTCAGCAGCTTGTTTATATGAACTATAGTAGTGTTTCTGAAGCAAACACATCAGTTTTACGAGTGTGGGGCAACACTGCATGATGTTTTCATTACTTTAAAACACTTTCCTTTTTTGGTGTTACTGTTCCTTTAAAGGCGAACCACCCCTTTAATACCAACCACTTTCTAAAAGTCACCCAAACCTTTCTCCTTTGTATAGTATCTGCCATTACTTCCATCCAGGGACGGACTGGCCTGCTGAGATTCCGGGGGAAAACCCATTGGGCCCCCCCGGGCTAGACCCCCTTTCCCGACCCTACAAAAAGAAAACCAACCAATTAGCCGTGCCGTTCACGCATACGCACGGTACAGCTTTCATCACACATGCACGAGGCGCAGCCCTTTTTCGCGCATGCACGCGGTTTCAGTAGGGGATCCAGAGGCCCCCCAGTCCGACCCTGTGTCCATCATACGGAGAGGGGAACATTCTTCTTTGCCTTTTTCAGCATGTGATTTTCCTAAAGGAATGCAGCATATTAAAATAGGAATATCTAACAGCATCTGGTGATTTACTGGTTTAGTTGGTGGTTTAAGGGTGAGGAACCTGATGATGAGACTCAGGATCCTGCTAATGCCTGGGGAATGTTTAGGAAGAGAACTTCCCCGGATTTCAGTGTATGCAAAGCTATACAACCTTCACTTCAGCTTGGTGGTGCCACAACAGGTGCTTAAAGGAACAGTTGAGTATAAAAATAAACCGGGTATATAGATATAATAGAATAAAAAATGTTTCTAATATAGTTTGCCAAAAACACATACCTCCCAACATTTTGAAAATAAAAAAGAGGGACAAAAAGAGTTGCCGCATGTAGAGTGTGGAAATTATTTTAACCACTCCCGTTTTTGTGGCCACACCCCCTAATTACCATGTTCATTTTACAAAATTTGACAGGTTATGAACATTTCAACACATTTCTGTGTTTTTTTTTTCAGTTATTACAGTTTTGCTAACATTGCTAACAAAGGTGAATTGCCCTTTAAGCTGTGAATCTATAAGTGCACCACGTGGGTGTTCTGGGCTCTTTGCCAAAAGCCAATTAAGTTAGAAACTTTGTATCTTCTTCTGGCTGTTCAGTGAAGGAGATTAAAGGGATACTGTCATGGGAAAACATTTTTTTTTTTTTTCAAAATACATCAGTTAATAGTGCTGCTCCAGTAGACTTCTGCACTGAAATCCATTTCTGAAAAGAGCAAACAGATTTATTTATATTCAGTTTTGAAAAAATGAAATGGGGCTAGACATGTTGTCAATTTCCCAGCTGCCCCTGGTCATGTGACTTGTGCC
>CM044431.1:223267225-223278729 GCA_024363595.1 Xenopus borealis | reverse complement strand
TATATATATATATATATATATATATATATATATATACAAGAATTCAATGTTATAAAAATAAAAGCCATTATGGAAGCTGTTATGGTAATGATATGTTGTGCATTTATATTGCAGACACCAAAATAACCCAGTGGGAAGACCCACGACTTCAGAATCCTGCCATCACTGGTCCTGTGAGTATCCTACACACATTTCAGTTTCAATCAGAGCAGCACATATTTTAACTTATCTTTAAAGAATGTATTGTACTTGCTCAGCCTTTGCTCCCAAGAGTTGAGTACAGGAACTGTTCGAGGCTGACTGAGCGGTAGTTCAGACAAAGACTGGAGAGATCCTTACTAGTAGGCTTGTTCTATATCTACTATGTCTAGGCAGGCCCAGACTGGCAATATGTGGGTTAGGGCAAATGCCAGAGGGGCTGCTATAAGGTGCCATAAAAAGTCAGTATTTAGGGGGCTGTTGGGCCTCTGTGTACCTGAAATGCCAGGGCCTATTTTAATTCTCAGTCCCGACATGTGTCTAGGTGCAGAGGAAGGAATTGATGGGTATATGCCTAGTCTAGTAACCCATAGCAACCATTCAGGTGTGCAGCAAATGACTCGGGTTAATAAACCGGAAGCAACATTTTCACTATTTATTACATTAAAGGGCACCTATCGTACAAAACAGTTACCCCAACCAAATGTGCAGGCTGATAGAACCTGCATTCCGGTTGGGGGTACTAGTATTTTTTTTTTTTAAATGCCCCCCCCGCTAGTGCCAGCACGATCGCACTGGGCGGCAGCTCCCAGTGCGAGCCGCCATGACAGTTGCTGCGCATGCGCGTTACGTCATGCGCATGCGCATTAAGAAAGTAGTCGCCGTTGGGGCTGCTTTTTTTTATGCGCATGTGCATAACTTCACGTACAGCAACTGTCATGGCGGGAGCTCCCTCCTGGTGCGAGCGAACTGGCGGGGGGTATATTTTTTTTTTAAAAAGTACTAGTACCCCCAGCCGAAATGCAGGCTCCATCAGCCTGCACATTTGGTTGGGGGTAACTGTTTTGTACGATAGGTGCCCTTTAATGGTGTTATTTACTAAAAGGCACCGTTTGCCCTGGTGCAGTATCCCATAGCAACCAATCAGCAGGTACAATTTACAGCACTACGATATATGTTGGTGCTATAGAAATACATGTTATTAATAATAATAATACTTATCACCTGGTGAAAAGCAAGCATCGTATTGGTTGCTATGGGTTACTGCTTCCAGGCAAACTTAGTGCATTTTATTACATATAAGGGTAGTTATCCTGCAGCAATTACCATTGCACCCCGAAGTGCACGTGGCTTAGTTTAACTTTCATTCGACCTCTTCATCGTATCTCTGTGTTTATCAATCAAATCAAAATCTTTATTGTCAGTATAGTTGTTACAGTGTATTGAAATTAGGGATGAACCGAATCCAGGTTTTGGTTCAGGATTCGCCCTTTACAGCAGGATTCAGATTCAGGCGAAATCCTTCTGTCAGGCAGAACCAAATCCTAATGGGCGGGAAGGGATATAACGTGACTTTTTGTAAAAGAAGTAAAAGATGTTTTCCCCTTCCCATCCTTAATTTGCAGATGTAAATTAGGATTTGTTTCGGTGCTCGGCCGAATCTTTCACAAAGGGTTCTGCCAAATCCATAATAGTGGATTCGGCGCCTCCCTAATTGCGATTTCCGTTTCTCCCAGGCCCCCCTACACTGTGCCGACATAAAACAATATATATTTAAAATGACATAAATAGATACATGTAAAAGAAACAAAGAAACCTAATAATAAAGCAATAGTAAACTGTGCATCATGTATCGCCCAACAACTGTTATGAATATTCTGTTCAGATTACGGTTAAAAGAACAGGTTTCCCAGCGCTCTCTGCTTAGAGTAAAGGGATCCCTGAAAAGCAAATAATCCCCAAAAAGAGCTGAGAATGTGTTGGCCAGTTTGGGATATTCCTCTGTCTTTCCCTTTTCGATTACATTTTGAAAGCCGAATTAAAATCACATTTTTCACCTAATAATTTTCCATTTTTACTTTTTCCCCCCGAAGCGGTTCTCAGTTTGCAGTGGTTGTCTGGGAAACTGGGCTCTCGGTGTTGCTTTGCAATTTCCAGGATTTCACATTCCAGGGTTTATTTTTTTATTAAAATGTCTGTGAGTCGTCAGGGTCTAAGAGCAACAAGATACTGTGGTGTCAGTTAACTTCCCTGTTCTCCTCCTCTACGGGTCACATGGGCAGATTTGGGGAGATTTAGTTGCCCTGATCTGCCTTCCCCCTGCTATAATGAGAAAACAATGCCACAATGCACTTGCAGCGCTTTGATTTCCGAAGTCGCCCGAAGTTTCTTCATGAAGTGCCGCAAGTGCATTGCCGCAGGCGATTTTTCCTTATAGCATGGGGAAGGCAATATGCGGAGATTGTTGCCCAGAGGAAGAGGCAATTAGTCTCCAGGCGACTAAAACTCCCAGAATCCGCCCGTGTGTCCCTGCCCTAATGGCATTATTGGGATTGGATCCTCTTATCCAATCCCTGTACAGCTTTACCGGGATTTATTCTTAAAGGACCACGTGCACTTCTGTGTCCTATTAAGTTGGCAGCACGCTGAAAGGAGGGGGGCCTGGCCAGTCAAGTAAGTGAAAGCATGGCTAGGACCCCCCTTACACACAAAACCCTGGCAAGCAATTTTTTAAAAAAATTTGGGGGGCCCCTGATGGATTTTTATAACTTGTGGGGGGGGGGGCGAGGTCATTAATTTTGTTTTTTACTTGCAGGAGGGCCTTCACATATAGTTATGGGCGAATCTGGGGTGTTTTGCCTCGCCAAATTTTTAGCGAATTTCTCAGGAAACGAAAAACGTGAATCGTGAAAATTGCGCCTCATTTTTGAACACGGTCGCCCATTGATGGCGTAAAAAAAAAGTTTTTTCAGCTGAAAAAATGGACGCCCGAGTCCAAAACGAGACGCCGGGAATTCGCTGCGAATTAGCCCCAGGCGATTAAATTCGCCCATCACTGTTCACATACGGAATTTATTCTAAAGGGCAAGTGTAATGGAGGATTATAAATAAATGATCCATGCAATGCCAGATCTTTTTATCTTTACCCAAGGCCCCAAGCATGTCGTAGCATGGGCAAATAAACAAGGGTATGTTTGACACAACAGCAAATAACATTTTTGTGACTGTTTTTCAGGCCGTCCCTTACTCCAGAGAATTTAAGCAGAAATACGACTACTTCAGAAAGAAGCTGAAGAAACCTGTAAGTAATCTAATTCAAGTGTTTGATGTGTAACACTGTAGTCACTAGTTGTGTGTAAGGAAATAGACTACTATGTAATGTAACTAATCATTCACCAAGAAGAGGAACACATCTTTCAGTGATGGCCATGACTCTGTAAAGTCTCGGCACATAACATTTCTCATTGGCTTGTGTTTGTCTCCCAAGGAGACTTGTTCTTTACACATCAAAGGCCAACGCGAGCAAATAAAAACTCTGCTTACTTCTGCTCTCATTTCAAGGGAAACTGACCTTTATGAGTTTTGTAGTGGGGGAGGGAAATACACAGGAGGCTGCTAGGAAACCCTGGATTTAACCTGAGACTAGTATGGGGACTGCTTGTCTTTCCTTAGGTAAATATGAATATTCCTTTTACGCTACAGTAGTTAAATGATGATTTCCCTTTATGCTGTAGGGCTTAGTTTGCCCTTATCAACATTTTGGAAATAAAAAGAGGGACAAAAAAGTTTTTGGACCACGCCCAGTTTTAGTGGCCACACCCCCTAATTACCATGTTCATTTTACAAAATTTGGCATGTTATGAAAGTTTAAACCTATTTCTGTGATTTTTTCAGTTTTTCGTTTTGCTAATGAAGGTGAATTGCCCTTTAAGCTGTGAGTCTAACTTCTCCCAGGGGACCTGTTATTTATCTCCACATTGTTACAAAGTATCTTATCTGAACCTCCCGGCAGTTCTAGGCTCTCTGCCAAAAGACAGTTAAGTTAGAAACTTTGTTTCTTTTTCTGGCTGTTCGGTGTAGAGAAAAACAGGATTTTCCAGTACAAATGAGGGACTACTGGTTGAGCTGTCCCTCTAAAAACGGGACAGCCGGGAGGTATGCCTTATAAAGGTCAATGTAACAATTTGTGGCTACCCTCTAAAGCTCACATAGAGTCATTCATCTTCTTCTCTATTTATATCGCACTGTTATATTCCACAGTGCTTTACGAAGATTACCAGTCCCTGTCCTGTAAAGCTTACAATCTAAAGTGGCACACCCTATGGAGCCAATGAACTTGCAGAGTCAGACTGGGGGTCCAGGTCCCCCATGGCTACCACCTCAGGTCCTGCAGAACACCCTAGGGGCCCAGCCTCAAAACCCCTCCACTGGACCCCCAGCTGCAACCCTCCTCCATACCTACCTTATTTTATTGTGTTGCAATGGGGGGGGGGAGTAACGTGTAGCACCAAGGGAGGACACAGGTCTGGATTTTCTCCCCAGTCTACTAGTCCGACCCTGCCTGTTTGTAGTGTTGGTGGAAACCCGAGGACCAGGAGGAAACACACACATATATAAATAATCATGGGGAGAACATACAAGTTAGCAATGCTACCCACTGTCCTGTCTATATGGACATGCAGAGTGTCTGGCACTTGCTTCTTACAGGTGAATGTCACTATAAGAATAACAGCATCGATGCATAGATAATACAAATAATAATAAATAATTCAAAGTAATAATAAAAACTACAAATATTGTCTGTGTTCAGTGCCCTAGGGGTTAAAGGACAAGGAAAAGGCAAAAAAATTTCATTCCATTTTTACTTTCTTTAATGAAAAAGAAATCTATCTCCAATATACTTTAATTAAAAAATGTGTACGGTTTTTTATCAGAAACCTGACTGTATTCAATGAAATTCTCCCTTCATTTACTGCTGTGGATAGGAATTGTCAGATGGTCCCTAACTGCTCTGCAGGGAAACAATCATACTTATGAACAGCAGGGGGAGCCCCCGCCTTACTTCCCAGCCATGCAGAACTCCAGCAGCTTTGTTTGTTTCCCTGTAGAGCAGTCGGCGACTGTATAGAGATTTGTATTGGATTTTATTTTTGCCTTTACATCCCCTTTACTGTTTCCTATAATGAAGCCTATAATGAAGCCTATAATGAAGCCTATAATAAAGCCTATAATGAAGCCTATAATAAAGCCTATAATAAAGCCTATAATAAAGCCTATAATAAAGCCTATAATAAAGCCTATAATAAAGCCTATAATAAAGCCTATAATAAAGCTAATGTCCATGTAGCTGTGCCTGGAGTGTTGCATGTCACACAACCTCTTTCTCTCTGTCATTTAGGCGGATATACCAAACCGATTTGAAATGAAGCTTCACAGAAACAACATTTTCGAAGAATCGTATAGGAGGATAATGTCGGTGAAGCGGCCGGATGTCCTTAAAGCCAGACTGTGGATTGAATTTGAGTCGGAAAAAGGCCTCGATTATGGGGGAGTCGCAAGGGAATGGTTCTTCCTTCTGTCCAAAGAGATGTTCAATCCCTACTACGGGCTGTTTGAATACTCTGCTACGTAAGTGCAATAACACAGCTGTCTGATCCCTGTCTCTTGTAGCAAATCATCCCTTTAAAGGAGAACTAAAGCCTAACTAAAGATGTAGGTATAAATGTTTTACATGATGTTTTGTGCTTGTGTACCAGCCCAAGGCAACCACAGCCCTTTAGCAGTAAAGATCTGTGTCTCCCCAGTAGATGCCCCAGTAGCTCCCCATCTTCTTTTCTGCTGATTCACTGATTCACATGCTCTGTGCTGCTGTCACTTACTGAGCTTAGGGACCCACTCACAATATACACCTGATAGTGTCATAGAAATATAGTCACAATATAAGGCTGATTAGTCATTAATACACATCATTAGAAACATCACAATTTAATAATCAGCAAACCTGTAGCATCAGCTTATATTACAGCCAGGGAAGCTCATTTTCTGCTGCTGGATAATTAGTGACGACCCCTAAGCTTAGCTTCTCAACAGCTGCTCAGAGCCCACTGAGCATGTGAGTGTCACAGACACTTTCCAAGATGGTGACCCCCTGTGACAAGTTTGAAGTCCTGGATCATTGCTGCTATTGACAAGCTGAAACTTTAGCCTCCTGCAATAAGTTCACTATATAAAATATGGCATTTTTAGCTTCATCCATATTTAGGGTTTAGTTCTCCTTTAATGTCTTTCATTTAGATCTGGAACTTCACATCTCTGAACGTTTTGTTGGTGCAAATCCCTGCATCCTCTTCGCTGCTACAGGCGGTGACTGCCATGGGCTGATAAAGAAGCCCAACACATATTGTTTAGCATTTAAATATCTAAATGTTTGTGTCTTTTCCTTTGCCCTTTACAGGGACAATTACACACTTCAAATAAATCCTAATTCGGGTCTTTGCAATGAAGATCACCTTTCCTACTTCACATTTATTGGCCGGATTGCTGGACTGGCCGTGTTCCATGGAAAATTATTAGATGGTAAGGTGCAAAGAACCTTAATAGAGCCAGTGCTATCACCCTCTCTATACTCCAACTTCATTTTCTTTTCCCATGTTATGTCTTCTGACTTTTATGAAACACCCCTATTATGAAACCTCCCACCATATGATCCATTTTCTTTTTTGGTTTCTGAGATAGTAGAACTTTTAGACTGCTAATACCAAGGTTTCTGCTCAACCCCTGTCTCAGTTTGTCGGAGTATCAGCAACTCAGCAACCCTAAGGCCAGGGCCACCATTAGAATCACTGGGCTGGTGGGGGCTGATTGGGCCTCTGTGTACCTGAAATGCCAAGGCCTATTTTAACTCTAAGTCCAGGCCTGCCTGTGCCCCCCTGATGGCGGCCCTGCCTAAGGGCCCTTACACACGGGCGTTTTGGACCTGCGCTCCCCTGCGTTGCGTTTGGCTGCGTTCAGCCGCAGGGGAGCGCAGGTCTAGACGCACCTCATTCTTTTCAATGAGGTTGTACCCACGAGACGTGTGTAAGCGCCGAACGCAGGTTCAGACGCAACATGCTGCATTTTTCCTGCGTTTGGCGCCTACATGCGTTCGTGTGAGTACAGCTCCATTGAAAATAATTGAGTGCGTCTATACCTGCGCTCCCCTGCGGCTGAACGCAGAAAAACGGAACGCAGGGGAGCGCAGGTAAAAACTCCCGTGTGTAAGGGCCCTAAGGCTAACAGGTAAGCAGAGGTCATCAGATCAGTGGAAACAGCTGTGTGTGGCACTAGCCTGTCCATTCTCTCTTTGCTTCATGTATAGTCAGATAACCCTAGAGCTAGTGACTGGCTTTCAGAGATGGAAGCCTGGTATTAGCAGTCTAAAATTGCTAATATCTCACAAACCACTAAACAGAAAAACATGTATGTGAAACCTGAATAAGTTTATAAGTGGGTTTAGATCCCCTTTAACTGGATATACGACTCTGCACCTCTCCTTTCTCACTAAATGCTGCAGCTTTGTTAGATTTCCACCGAGCATTTGCCAATAAGAGGTTGTACAGGGATAGTTTTTATGCCTGTCACACAGAGTGCAGTGTTGAATCACACAGAGTGCAGTGTTGAATCACACAGAGTGCAGTGTTGAGCCCCGCAGAGTGCAGTGTTGAGTAGTGATGTGCGAATCTATCCAGTTTTGCTTTGCAGAAAAATGTCTGGAATTCCAGCGAAATTTGCGAATTGGCAAAAAATTCACTAAATGAGGCAATGCGTCAATTTCAGCGCACTTCGCGTAATTTTCTGCGCGTGTTTCGTTTTTTGGACGATCGCCTCATTTGTTTTGACGCCAGTGAATTTTTGCTGGCGTTTCGCAAATTGCAGGAATTCGCAGCTAATTCACGCCTGGCAAATAAATTCGCCCATCACTAGTGTTGAGTCCCTCGGAGTGCAGTGTTGAGTCCCTCGGAGTGCAGTGTTGAGTCCCGCGGAGTGCAGTGTTGAGTCCCGCGGAGTGCAGTGTTGAGTCCCGCGGAGTGCAGTGTTGAGTCCCCCGGAGTGCAGTTGCCTGTAAGTAAAAGACTGGAAGTAAATCCTTTATCTGGAATATGGTTATTTCCCACCAGGGGTTGTTTCATGACAATCAATAGAACGATCGCTAAAATCATTCACGCATAAAAGACATCGCTACGGAAGATGTTGGCGCTATAGAAATACATGTTAATAATAATAATAATAATAAAATTGTTCTGCATACGCAGTTGGTATTTCTCAAAGCATTTTTTTCTGCCTCCAATCTAAATGTTGATTTTTAGCAATCATTATCAGATTTGCCAGCTTATTGGACCTTATTCCAATTCTTCCATCAGGGCTATTCAGCCTCGTAGAGTAAATATTAAGAGATTGATACTTCTCCCCCTTACTGGACTCATTATTATCACTAACGGGCATGACATGTTTCATGTGGATTCACAGTCCCATCAGCTCTCAATTACAGTAATGGCTGCCGCAGTGCATTGTGGTGAAGAATATTGGCGTTGTCTGTGCGCTTCAGCTAATTGCTATTTGTCATCTGATAATGTTTTCATTTTTCCTCTTTGCTGTTCCATCTCCCTTTAGGTTTCTTCATTAGGCCATTCTACAAGATGATGCTGGGGAAACAAATAACGCTGAAAGACATGGAGTCGGTGGTAAGTTGTCTGGGTACCATCAACACTAATTAGCCTTCACCACAAAATAAAGCCTGTATATGTCCATCCTGTTGACCTTTGACTCTCAGTACCTTGATAGGATTCTGCGAGAGGTTTGTTAATACTTCGTATAAGCATATTCAGTGTCAGACTGGCCCATCAGGTGACCAGGAAAAGTCCCGGTGGGCCCAGGTGTCAGTGGGCCCTCATGCTGCTAATTTGGCCAAGTTCATGGCCATTCTCTATTTCTAGAGGCTAAATAGATGTAATAATAGATTATAGTATGTAAAGAAATACACTAGGAGAATAGAGGTTGAATGAGTAGAGGAAGAATAATAGTACTGAGAGTGGGCCCCTGGTCTAAAATTTTTTAGTGGGCCCCCAGTGTAAGGTTTTTGGGTGGGCCCCTGATGTCCCAGTCCGACACTGAGCATATTATGATAATAAAGAGTTTGTATGAATAGATTTAAATATACAAAGGTACCCAGTCCTGCTTTACAGCGCCACCTGCTGGTCATTTTCCCACCAGTCTGACCAGCAGGTGGCGATGTTGTAACTGAATTCATTCATATTAACAGTACATGTATCCTTTAATATCTTGGAATTAAAAATAAAGAAATAATGAATGTACATTGCAAAAGTGCTTAGAATGTCCCCCTCATTAATTTTATATTCACCTATTTTTAAGGTTTACTTATCCTTTAACTTCCATTGGAAATCAAGATCTCTCCTGCATGTGACACACTGTGATAGCAAATTATAACTGTGTGGCTAATTACTGTGCGTCTTGTTTTTGCAGGACGGCGAATACTATAATTCTTTAAAATGGATCTTAGAAAATGACCCAACTGAGCTGGATCTCATGTTTTGTATTGATGAAGAAAACTTTGGTCAGGTGGGTACAGCCAGTTCTTCCACTGAAATCATTGTCATTTTATTGGTAAAATAAAAATTCTTCCATGAGTAGCCCAGAAAAACACAGCACCAAAACACCTGGCTTGTCTGTGCGAGGATTTGTGCAAACTCCAACTCCAATGAACACTAACACCAAAATATTTAAGTAAAGAACTAAAAGAAATCAATTTACTGGTAAAAGCTGTGTGTTTGCTTCAGAAAGACTACTATAGTTTATATAAATAAACTGTTGTGTATCCATGGGGGCAGCCATTCAAGCACAGGATACACAGTAGATAACAGATAAGTACTACTATAGTTTATATAAACAAGCTGCTGTGTAGCCATGGGGCAGCCATTCAAGCACAGGATACACAATAGATTACAGATAAGTACTACTATAGTTTATATAAACAAGCTGCTGTGTATCCATGGGGGGCAGCCATTCAAGCACAGGATACACAGTAGATTACAGATAAGTACTACTATAGTTTATATAAACAAGCTGCTGTGTAGCCATGGGGCAGCCATTCAAGCACAGGATACACAGTAGATTACAGATAAGTACTACTATAGTTTATATAAACAAGCTGCTGTGTATCCATGGGGGGCAGCCATTCAAGCACAGGATACACAGTAGATAACAGATAAGTACTACTATAGTTTATATAAACAAGCTGCTGTGTAGCCATGGGGGCAGCCATTCAAGCACAGGATACACAGTAGATAACAGATAAGTACTACTATAGTTTATATAAACAAGCTGCTGTGTGGGGGCAGCCATTTTCACTCCCTAATCTTAGTCCATTTGGCCGTTAATCTGGGCTTTCAGGTATATCAAGAAGAGTGAATCTGACCCTAATTTGCCTTCAAAATTCAAAATGTTTGGTTTTTTTTTCCTCTTTTCTTTACTTATTTTGAGTGTGCGCCTTCCATTTGTTTTCCTAATTTGCCTTCAGACCAAGCACTGATTCAGGGCCCTGCAGGGGGAAGCAACCACCATGTTACAGGGATACAAGTAGTCAAATAATAAGCAGTTTGATTACGATGTGGATAATGTATAAATCTGGGCAGATATATAAAGGTCCCGATTATTTCACTGGATTTCCCCAGCTGCAGAAAGGTGTAAATATAGTATTGTATATCCATCGTTTTACACATTTCTAAATAGAGATATTGTAGATTTTATAAGGGGAACTTTGTTCTTCTGTATGCCTTGTATAAACCTCTGTTATATCAATATGTTATCCTTTATCTTTTTCACCGTTTTTCCAATGTAAAATTGATCTCACCTTCATAAAGAAGCCCCTTCATTTCTAATAACAACCCCCATTTGTTTGCTTTGCAGACTTACCAAGTAGATCTGAAGCCCAACGGATCAGAGATGGTGGTGACTAATGACAACAAGCGAGAGTACATTGAGTATGTGCTGCTCTTTATTTCTTGCCTTTATCAAACTCACATGGGCCTGAATGTCGTTCTTATTTCAGAGCAAGTTCTGGGCTTACTCAGAGAAATAGGGGTTGTTACTGTAGCGCAGGAGCAGGGCCGGAACTAGGGGTGGGTGGAGTAGGCGGTCGCCTAGGGCGCAGTCATGGGGGGGCACTTTTAAAGGGAAATAATGTTATTTTTAATTTCTTTAAGTTTTAACTTCGGCCCTGTCTCCAGCTGCAGCATTCTGCTCTACTTCAGTCCACCACAGATCTGGGGCAATATTCTTGCTGCTGCTCTGGCACAGGCTGGTGGCACAGGTACAGATTGGGGACAATATTTTGGGTGCTACTGGCACAGGTACAGATTGGGGACAATAGTTTGGGTGCTACTGGCACAGGTACAGATTGGGGACAATAGTTTGGGTGCTACTGGCTGGCACAGGTACAGATTGGGGACAATATTTTGGGTGCTACTGGC
>CM044431.1:223068676-223087380 GCA_024363595.1 Xenopus borealis | reverse complement strand
AAAAAAAAAAAAACATTGGTGGCACGGGCCTCTAGAGTATTAAAATTATACATTGGTGTCCAGGGGTTTAAAAAACTTGAAAAACACAGTGGAAAATGAACTCATGGCTTCAGGATTCAAGTTTGGCTCTTTTCATGACTTCAGGTCTTTCCACAACTTCAGGACTTCAAGTTTGGCTCTTTCCATGACTGGGGTCTCTTCGCGGCTTCAGGACTTTGGCAGCTCAGGACTTCGGGTGGCGCTGTTTTCGGCACTGCCAATGGGGGCCAGCTGCACAGCCTGGCTCTCCTTCAGGCCTGGGCCCAGTACACTTGTATCCTCCTGATCAGTGGCGTAACTACTCGCTGGTGGGCCCTGGTGCAGGATTGGCACCCAGGCCCCCCTATTGGGCTCCCCCTAAGAATTGCACATTGGAGTTCTCCTAGCCTCTCTGGCGGGCCCAGAGAGGGAGCGGGCCCTGATGCAATTGCACCCCTTGCTCCCCTGGTAGTTACGCCACTGCCCCTGATGGCGGCCCTGCCTCTAGGGTTGCCACCTTTTCTGAAAAAAAATACCGGCCTTCTTATATATTAATGTTTTTTTCCTATTAATAACATTGGGATCAACCATAATTTTTACCGGCGAGGTGGCAACCATGCCTGCCTCTGGTACAAATCTTTAGCCCCCATGTACTATAGCTAATCAGTGTATCACTGGATGGGCCTAGAACCTTTAAGACTGATCTTTTATCAATATTTGTATTGTGCAGTACTGTGGAATACTATATGTTGTTGCTATAAATGCGTCTTAATAATACCACAGGTATGGGACCTATTATCCAAAACCATCAGGACCTGGGGCTTGCTGGATAATGGGTCTTTCTGTAATTTGGATATCCACACCTTAAGTCTACTAGAAAATCATGTCAACATTGATTAAACTCAATAGGCTGGTTTGGCTCCAGTAAGTATTAATTATATCTTAGTTGGGATCAAGTACAAGCTACTATTTTATTATTACAGAGAAAAAGGAAATATTTTTTAAATTATATCCTTATAATGGAGTCTAGGCGAGAGAGTCTAGCCGTAGTTCGGAACTTTCTGGATAAAGGGTTACCGGATAATGGGTCCCATACCTGTACTTCCAACATTTAAAAAAATAAATAAATAAATAATTTTGTAAAAATGTGTTTCCAAATGTCTATACTTTATAAAAAAAAAATGCCCCTTACCCCCCTACATAGTCTTTATAACTAAATAGGGTTGGTGGCTTTAATGTTTGAAAGGGTTTTGCTTTTTAGGGGTCACTGATCCCAGCTAAAAAAACAAATGCTCTGTTGGGCTACAATTTCTTTGTTATACATTTTATTACTCATCTTTCTAGCCAGGCCACACATTCATATACTGTACCAGTCTCTTATTCTGATGGTTGCTGGGGTAATTTGGATCCTAGAAGCCAGATTGTTAAAATTTCAATCTGGAGAGTTGATGAATAAAAAGCTAAATACAGAAATAATAAAAAAATGAAAACCAATTCCAAATTGTCTCACAAGCTGCCTCTCTTGATCACTCATACACAGAATCATGTGCACTTCGGCTAAACTTAAATTTACTTAAAACACACGCAATTTGTAATAAGTATAGAAAGATGTTGATCTGGCCCTTTGAGTAAATATTTGAATGTTCAGTAACATAGCTGAGCCAGTAAGGGAGAGATCATTGGGAAGACAAAATCCCTCCCATAGGAGTCATCAATGCAGGGAAAGCTACAGACAATACTTTAGCTGCCCAAACATATTAATCATTTGGATACAAACCCCAACAACACTGTTCTAGTCAGCTGTCAATCTGAAAAGAGTTATTATCAAGGCAAAAACTTTGTTTACTGTATTTAAATAATACAATATTGTCTCTAGTTCATTTATGTCCCCTTTAACCATGGATGGAGGGCCAAATGTCTAACGATTTTCTGTATTAATACATCTGGTCACCATATGTGTGTTAATGAATCTCTGATTCACTGGTTATGTAATTGGAAACCTAACCCTGGAGGTCTGATTTCAATTCCCCTATAAAATCCTTCAGAGCTTTTAAGGAAAGTCACATAATGTGTTTGTGCAACAGGAAACCAATCCATAGATTCTAAGCTAATGGGGTTATAGCTGTACGTAAAGGAGTTGTTCACCTTTGAGTTAGAGAGTGATAGTCTGAGACAATTTGCAATTGGTTTTCATTTTGTATTATTTATGTTTTTTGTGTTATTTAGCTATTCAGTGGCCAGGGCCAGTAAGGGAGAGATACCAAGGGGTAGGCAGAGTATGCACCCCTTGTATCTGCTCTGTCGCCTACCTCATGTCTGGTCCCATCTCTCCCCAACTGCTGCTGGAATTGCTGTGCAGAAATGCACTTCTGCGTATGCACGCATGTCTCTACCCGGCCACTGCGGGAATTTCTTTGCATAAACGTGCTTCCACTTTTTCGCGTATGTGCACACAAGCGCGCTATGAGCCAGGGCCATGGCCGGCCAGGTTGGCCCAGCTCTTGTCAGTGGCTCTCCAGTTTGCAATTTTCAGCAATTTCTGGGTGTTAGGGTCCGATTAGGGTCTAGCAAATAAAGAATAAGAGACTGTGATATGAATAGGAGAACGATGAGTAATTGAAAGTAGCAATAACAATACATTTTATAGCCTTATAGAGCATTTGTTTTTAGATGAGGTTAGTGGGAGCAAATATTTAAAACCAATTGAAAAGTTGATTAGAATCAAAATTCACTGGTCGAAGTGGTCTTCAAAAACATTTGAAAATTCGATCGAACTTCGAATCCTTCATGTGAATTTTGTAAATCTGCCCCATAAAGTCAAGTGATGTTAAAACCGATTACACAGATGATGCATATTTTTTATTTTTCTCAAATACACAATTTAAGGTTCGGATACATTTCCTGAACTTACTGACGATGGTGAACATTGCTAGTATTTTCAGCAGATATGAAGCAAAGCTGTCATTTTTGGATTTGCCCAAAATATTCCTCCACAAAATATTTGACCAAACCCTAAAACAATAAAACTGGTTTATCTTTGCTAAAAAAAACTGCTGTAATGTTCACCGTTGGATTCGTTCAAGGACCCTGAATATTGTAATTATGAATGTATATTAAGTGGTAAAATACATTTTCCCTAATTCTCCTTCCTTTCTTTTTTGTAAACAAATCCATGAAGCCAATCAGATGAATACGGGCGAGGATATGAAAACAGAGTGTGTGTAACGCCCGCACACTTGGGGCTGTGGAAGCATGAGAGGTTTTGTATAGAAATGTAAGACTCCTCTAGTGCAGGAGATCATATTCCTCAGTGTGCAGCAATGGCCGCTCTGGAAAGGTAAACATCAGAGAGACGGCCTGCAGGCAGCCTCCGATCCTTTGTGTGAGGAACGGCCTTTTTTTTTAGTTTCCTCCTTTCACCAGTGGATCCAGACTGCAGCACTAAACAGATGGAAAATGCAGTTTAAAAAACACTTTTTGTGGCCTGACAAAGGACAGATTTAGCAGGTAGGTGGTTAAATATTAAAATGTTAATATTTTTATTTTTCAGAATGTCAACAGTGCAGATGATGTTTCTTTCCAGGTCCTAATGCCAAGTCTTTCCTGGAAAAAAAACCTATAAAAGAAGCAACGTTTTGAAAAAAAAAAAACCCACCAAAAAGGATTTCTGGGTCAATATGAATTAAAAAAAAAAACCCTACAGAGGAAAATTGCAACAAAAAAAATTCTAGAGGGTGAGGGCAGTGTGTAGTGATTATGGATGTGTTACCAGCCCCCGTTCTAGCAAGTATGGTTCCTATTTATTTAAGATGTTTTCCCATATAATGGCTTGGTCCCCCCCCCCCACAGCTGGTGGTACTGTGTGCTTTCACTGCAGACTTGTACTAAAATTGGGCCTCTTGTTATGTAAATGTCTGTTGCACCCAGATGGCAGTTGGAAGTCACATGAGGGATGCAGATAGGCTAAGGGTATATTTCAAGTATTTGCCAGTTTATTTAAAGGAGGGCCAAAAGATAATAACTGATCCAACACCAATGCCAAATTAGGTAATATTGTAACACCTCCTTTGTTCTACCTTCTATCTTCTTCAGATGCAAACTGTAGCTATTACAGTTGCCAGACATGCATGAGTTTGCAGGTTATCGGCTCATGTATGGTGCATGTTGATAGGCCTGCCCAGTCAATATCTGACTGTAAATTGGTTGGCCAGATATCAGTGCGGCTGCTTTTAAAATCCATTTGGGGATCATTGCTTTTAGCCTTTTTGAGGTTTTCTCCCAACCGATCTCCAAAGGCCCTTCTTTTCTGATTGTCAGCCTGAGGGACCAGATGATTAGATTGGGACTAACTATCCCACTGCATATTTGTCTACGTTGACAACCCTGCTAATGGACCACTATACTGAATGTCCAGCTTAAGGCCATTATCAGTTCTAGACAGAAAATTCTACCTGCTGATGAATCTTCTAAGCACTTGTATAGGGTCATCAGAAAACAGTGGAATCAGAGGCGACCCATCTCATCCTTGGTTCTGCTCAGAGGGCTTGACTGTGTGGACAAATAGTGCTTGGTCCTTCTAAGCACTTGGATATGGTCATCAGTAAACAGTGAAGTCAGAGGTGACCCATCTCATGCTTGGTTCTGCTCAGAGGGCTTGACTGTGTGGACAAATACTGCTTGGTCCTTCTAAGCACTTGGATAGGGTCATCAGCAAACAGGGAAGTCAGAGGTGACCCATCTTCTTTTGGGTTCTGCTCAGAGAGCTTGACTGTGGACAAATACTGCTTGACCATCTGTGTGAATTTATGTGCCCAGCTTTACTGCAGTTGAGAAGAAGGAGCTAATTGGTGATTTCCTGGTTGTTCGGTTATGCCATATGAGTTAAGTGTATGATTAGGAAACTAGCATTAAACAAAGAAACACTGGTTCCTAACCCACAGGAATTATCTGGGCCTTGTTGGTGTCACTCTGTAAGGCAGAGGTTCCCAAACTGTGGGAGCAGGTCCTGGAGGGCCCATCTTAAGGTTTAGATGTGTGATGAATTTTGATTTCTGGAATATTACTCAGGTTTCCATCCCTTGCATGTGACTGAGCTGGGGAAAGTAATGGTGGGTGGGGGAAGGGAGCACCTAATTCATAGAAACAGAGGATGTGGTGTGATGGCTGACATATAGCAGCCTGTGCATATATCTTTGTTGCAAATAATAATTCAAGTGTTGGTAATGGTATTGTCTGGCCAGTGGTGATAATTATCAAGATTTTGGCAAGGAAGGAGTCCCATCCCCCCATCCTCATTAAACCCCCACCCTCTTGTACGAGCTTCATCCCCGGCTCCTTCAATCAGTGGATTTTATGCATTGATGGTTTCCCTGTGACACCACTGAGCCTGCTTTGTTACAGGGACGGGCTACATTCTATCAGAAAGGAGGGTTGTAATGGAAATTGTTCCATTATAAAGGTAATGTTCTATCTTTTTTATTCTTCTGAATGATAAAACTGTTGGGAAAAAGCAAAATGTCTGAACTATTATTAAAAATAGGGTGTATCAACAATTACTTGGATAAAATATGCCTGTGACTATGTATGTCTAAAAGCAGCCATACATGTTTTGCTGCTTCTTCTCTAGTTCTAGACTGGGTGGATTTTTAGTAGGACAGAGAGGAATCATGCTCTAGGCCTCTGGAACTAAAAGGGGCCCACCATATAGAAAAAATGTTGTGTTTCCTAGCTGTCAGCAGGAGATCACAGATTGGACACCCTACTTGATTTACTTTTTGAATAAGGCCTTTATGCATCACACTGGGTCCCCTCTAAGCCAAGAAAACAGGGTCATATTGAAGCCCTGCTTCCAGTTTTTAGTTTGGAAGATGTGCAAATATAGACTGTTCTGGTGGTGTGTTGCCCTTGGTTCCTGTGTTTCAAAAGTGTTTCACTGATACTTGAACCTTTTGGAAGCTAGTGGAGAAGCCCTGTCATTTAACTTCTAGGTCCCCAGTATATTTTATCTGTGAGGAACGCTCAAATGTAAAATAAGTTGGGGAGTAACACAAGCATGAAAAACTTCTTCGGGTGCCCAATAAGGGCTGTAGGCCCTGTGTGGACTGGCAGCCAACAGGAGGCTGTTTTTGATGGTAAACTTGTTGGAGAAAAGTTTTTTTTTTGCACCAAAACTTGCCTCCAAGCCAGGAATTCAAAAATAAGAACCTGCTTTGAGGCCACTGGGAGCAACATCCAAGGGGCTGGTGAGTAACATGTAGCTCATGGGCCACTGGTTGGGACCACTGTTCTAGGGCAGGGGTCCCCAATTGTACTTAACCATGAGAAACATTCAGATATGAAAAGAGCAAGCATGAAAATGTTCCTAGGGTGTAAAATAAGTGTTGTGATTGGCCATTTGGTAGCTCCTATGTGGACTGGTAGTCCACGGGAGACTCTATTTGGTAGTACACATGGTTTTTATGCAAACAAAACTTGCCTACAAGCCACATTCAAATGTAAAGAGAGTTGGGAAGCAATACAAGCATGAAAATAGTTCCATGGGTGCCAAAAAGGGCAGTAGTTGGTTATTTGGTAGCCTCTATGTGGATTGTCAGCCTACAGGAGGCTCTGTTTGGCAGTACATCTGGTTTTAATACGACCAAAACTTGTTTCCAGACTAGGAATTCAAAAATAAGCATCTGCTTTGAGGCCACTGGGAGCAACATCCAACAAGTTGCTCACAAGCTACTGGTTGGGGATCACTGTTCTACGGGGTAATTCACCAAACTTTTGCTACAGGAAAAGGGCAGCAGCCCATGGGGCTGTTGAACTATTGCTACTAGAAGTGGATCATACCATTACCCATTAGGAGTATAGCTACTAAGGCAATCACCATGCACCATGCCCGTACTAAAGACTGTGAAAATTATTGTCATCCTAACCCACCTCCAAACTTTCTGAAGGCCTTTTGCCCAGTGTGACAGGCGATTTGGCCACCACTTTTGTACCTTGGCATAGTGAAGGTCAAAATGCTCCATGAACATGACATTAGAAGGCACTCTAGATAAGTAACAAGTAGACAAGTATGCACTGGAGTCTCTAGATGATTTGAGATTTTATCTTGATATAGCCAGCAGTGGGGCAGCTCCCTTTATACAAATATGTCACTCAGTATGAAATAACCAATAAGACATATTTCGGACCATAGCATTAAGTATGTCAGTAAGTAATTCTAAGTGAGATCTATTAAAAGTAGTATAAATGTTTTGGTTAAATTGAATAATACAGGACCTGTTATCCAGCAGGCTTGGGACCTGGGGTTTTCTTATCGTAATTTGTATCTAAATACCTTAAGTCTACTAGAAAATAATTTTAACATTAAATAAAAGCAAAAGGATTCTTTTGCTTCCAAGAAGGATTGATGATGTCTTAGTTGGGATCAAGTACAAGCTACTGTTTTATTTTTACAGAGAAAATGTGAATCATTTTTTTAAATTATTTGATTATATTGGAGTATGTAGGAGAAGGCCTTTCCGGATAATAGATACATAACTTTACAGAGAAAAAGGAAATAATTTTTGATTTGATTATAATGGAGTCTATGGGATACGGCCTTCTCGTCTGGATGATGGGTTTCTGTATAATGAATTTGCATACCTGTATAGGTATGCGTAAGTTTTATAGACAGAATTATTTCACATAGAAATTGATTATGGATTATAGAATATGGATTGTATGTGTGTATTAATAGAAGTCTGACATTTAACATAAAGACCAACTGCAATATGCCCTGCCCTGATATGATCAATGGCGGTGCAGTCTGAGCTGTGAGAGGCACGTCTTCTTATCCTTAACCTTTTCTTTAATTCAGTAGATGAGTAACTGGTATGAATGAGTGAATTGAGCCTGTTCCATGGAAAACAGAAGCCACGCTGATTTAATGGGCCTTGTCAGTGAAAACTGAGTTTCTGCCTTTTTAATGGAAGGAACTGGTTAAAAGCACCCTCACTCCTGATCTCGGTGTGTAATAATGCTAATATATTGATTAAAGATAACAAGAGAGAAAGAGGGAGGCCTATAATTTTGGGAATAATGGCCTGTATGGTTGGGTTGCCATAGGCTTTAATGTAGGGTGTCCAGATCCGGCTGAGACTGGTTTGAAGCAGAAAAAGGGATGAACAATGCGGTGACTGATGTACTGTGGGGAGAGCTCCTATATAGAAACTCAAGGCAGAGGAGACTGCAGGAAGGTATCAGCCCAAATCAGTGTGCATTGCTCTATGGATGCACAGCACTGGTATGTGACTACTTGCAATAAAAACAAAGTATCCAGTGTGTTTGTGTACGTGTGCACGTTCTGCATTCATGGGGTGGGGGCTATACATTTCATACTTGTCATTCCATGGGAAGTGGATTTGCTACAATGCCATGTGCTGTTGAAGGGCAAGAAGTATAAAGGGCTGAGCAGGAGACATTTGTGGGGTCATCTTCTTGGTTGGGGTGAATGGCTTTTGTGCATGTAACTGTGCATGGTATATATTTATACATATATCATATCATATATAAACACTTTGGAGCTTAATCTACTGTGGGCCTACACCTTTCAGAATACCTTGTCAATAGTGATGGATGTTGAATTAATCTTTACACCCTGGCTAGCTGAGTTGTTGGGAGTTGTAGTTCTGCCTCCACGGGTGGACGTACAAATGCTGCTCTTAGCCCAATGTAATTTTTCCAATTTCTGCTGCACAGAAAGGTCAAAGTTTACAGGTTAGTATCCTTAATATAGTGAATAATATACCCCATATTGTACATTCTAAGGATATGATAAGCCACAAGGCCAAGTGCCTTTATACAAGTCATGAAACTCCGCGGTGACTTCTAATATCCTAATTTCCATTATTCTTATTAAACACAAGCTTCAGTGAGACACGTGACAAACACATCACTGACAACCAATTATAACTGATGACATCACTAAGCACCATTTATAAGCATATTATTTACGGAATATTCATGGCTTTTATGTATTATATATTCTACAGCATTTTACAGAGATTATACATCATTCACTGCCCCAGTGGAACTTACAGTCTATCACACCCACACACTAGGGTAAGTTTTAACAAGAACCAGTTAACCTGCCTGTATGATGTGAGGAAACCCAAAGATTCCACAGGAATCCCACTTAGCTGCTAACCATTCTGCCACCGTGCTGCCCATTTGCAGAGTTCCAAGCAAGGCCTGCAATACTGAAATTATTTGTATGCAGGCTATTGTTCACTATTGCTGAACTGTCAAACGCTGAGAACTGTAATTTAACAAATATGCTACTTGGCTCGAGTATAGGAGCCGAAACGTCAAAATAAACCTCAACTTTTGTTTTGTCTTTGAAGTTCTGTAAGTGCAGTTTGGGTTTGTACAGTTTCGTAACCTGAACCCAGGCATTTGCCGAATTATGGCTTATGTGCACCAGCTTGTACTGCCTATACATAAATATATATATATATATAAGCGCTACGCAATATGTTGGTGCTATAGAAATACATGTTAATACTAATAGCTCAGAAGAACCCAGACTCTATATACTAGGCCATTTATTACCTTGATAAAGGCCCTAATGTGGGCCGAAGCGTTGGAAAAAACAAGTTTGATTCACAATATATGAAGTCCTTCTGAACTATTCTATATTACAATTTGACCCTGCACTAGTGATGGGCGAATTTATTTGCCTAGCTTGAAATCGTGGCAAATTCCCGTGATTCGCGAAACACCCGTGAAAATTCCACTGAGAAAATTTGCGAAGTGAAACGCCCCAGATTCGCCAATCACTGCCTTGCACCCGCAAAGAAAGAAAGACTGGTTTGAATGCGGACACCAGGTATAAAGTATATCTATATACATCGGTATGGAAACCATTATCAAGAATGCTTGGGACCTGGGGTTTTCTGGATAAAGGGTCTTGCCATAATTGGATCTACATACCTTAAAGTGGACCTGTCACCCCAAAATAATGTTCAAAATCCTATTTTATCACATTAGTCAAGCAAAATGAACATTAATTACACTATATAAAACATTTTAATCTTGTTTTCTTCAGTCTGGGAATTCATAATTATATCAAGCAGGCAGGAGCCATTTTGTGGACACCGTTATTAAGACAAGCCTTGTATCATCTCAGAATCTTGTTTGTGCACCAGAATGGGGGAGCCGATGTCTATCCCCATGTCCTGGCTACACAATTAAATGGTTAAGAGAACTGGGGGAATGTGTGGGGAGCAGTGACATGTAGGAAGTGCTGAATGGAAAGTGAAAGTAATTATCTGCCCCGCCTCTATGCCTAAGGCATAGAGGAGTGGCAGACAATATTTGATTGACAGCTATGAATGCTTTAATAAAAAATTGAAATTGGATTTCATGTTTAATTTGAAAAGGACTTTTATTATACAGATTTTTGTGTCTGGGTGACAGGTCCACTTTAAGTCTACTAAAAAAATTATTTAAACAGTTAAACCCAATAGGATTGTTTTGCCTCTAATAAGGATTGAGAATCTTAGTTGGGATCAAGCACAAAGTAATGTTTTATTATTACAGAACAAAATAATTTTAAAAATTTAAAAAAATGTGAATGATTTAATTAAAATGGTGTATATGGGAGATGGCCTTCCTGTAATTCAGAGCTTTCTGGATGAGGGGTTTCTGGATATACAAACCCTGAGTGTGCCAGTCTTTACATTTTGTTTTACATTTTTCAATTGGCACCCAGCTCACAGACTCTGTATGTGGAGTGCACCTATATAACTGTGTATGTGTTTATATATACATATATATTTTCTAAATGCACCCCTTGCACACCTATTTTCAGTAAATGTCCACACTGTCAATATACACATACAGTATAGTACAGGGCTTGTTCCATCACATGCTTCATACCCTGGCTTTAATACACAGTTTTAAAAAATAATATACATAGATTTATAATATACAGGCGACGTTAATTAGCCTTCTGCATCATCAGCATTAATTAGTTTGATGGGTAACAGCAGAATTTCCTTGGATTATATTTTGGCCAGAATATTTTGTTTTTATTTATAGTTTTAATTGTAATTTCACAGTTCTGAAAATTCAGGGGCAAACAAACAAAACAAAAAAGGAAAAAAAAAGGAAATTGGTGCTTTGATTTGGGCTGGCATCTGCATCTTGTTGTATAAGCTGGAGGCCTGAGAGGAGAGAGGGAGCGTGGCAGGAGAAGGGGACACAGAGGAATCAGCTGTAATGAGAATGCAGGAACAAAAGGCTGTTGCAGAATGAAGCTCTAAAATATTCCGCCTTGGGAATGCCAGGGAGAGATCCTCTTGTCACTTCCTAAAAACAGGAAATCGACCCCTCTGCTCTCTGTCGTCCCAGTCTGATGCTTATGTACACTGGCTCGTCCCCGGCCTTCAGCTGCCTTTTGTGATGACTACAAGCAAGAGAAAAAAAACATGGAGACCTTTAGTGAATCTGGGTTGAGTTATTCACTGTGAAACAGAGACTCCCATTACTACTGTCCTCTCTCTCTATCTCTCTGCAGAATAAGACAAGCCCTTAGAGCCTTGGGGGATTTGGGGTAAGTGGTTTTGGAAAGAAAAAAAAAAAAAGAGTAGGCTATTTTAGACAGACAATGCTTGGATATAGCTACTGCTTTCTTTCAATTGTTTTATTGTTCTTAAATGTGATTGCAGATGTCTGCAGCCCAAAGCATGGACTGTTAAAGGCTGGAATTATGGGGGAGGTAGATTGGGTCCCTGGTGTAAGATAAACCTAACACTGCAAATATATTGGAGATGATTTAATGCATTGATGTGATGACTGATACATATTCATATTCATGAACGATAACTATTAGCGACATCAACTAGCGGGTCACCGGTAGGAATTCTCTAATTTATGTAGGTTTTTTTTTTTTTGCCCCCCCTCAACACATTTGTTATTTTAATATTTGTACGTGCGTGAAGGTTATCATCCAAGTGGTGTTAATCCCAGCTGAGCCACTAAAGGGTTACATGTATGTGCCAAGGTTGAAAGAGACAGAGTAGATAGAATCCTTTCTTCTGGCTGTCATAGTTTGATTTCAACTTTGCTATTTAATCTTTAGTCCTTAGAAGGTGAGGTTGCCGAATAACACAGGCCTTTCCTTTATCAGTTGTGGTGCCATCACCTGGGCAGAGGCTTAGCCCATTGCATGAAGATGTCACTCGTGCCTTGGTGGCTTATTCTGCGAATTGCATGCTGGATGAATCACTTTGCAATGGAACGATGGTGACATAACCCTGCTGCTGCACAGGGAACCATATTGCTTTCCTAGGAAGCCTGGAATATTTGTTATGTATGTAGGTGCCTATACAGTCACAGTGGATGATCCAGGGCCTCTCATTTACGAGGACGGCCCTGCCTGGTTTGGATTTTTTTTTTCCTATTTTTTTTTTTTTTTCCTATTCCTGAGTGTGACTGCCTGCAGCAGTTTAGCCTACTTCCGAGCAGGAATCAGCCTACATGAACACTGTGTTATAGTTTGGTGGAAGAGCTTGCCAGAAGAAACGCATTATTTTTTTAAAACAATAATCACGTAAGTCAGAACATAAAGCAGTCAACTGTGCCCTTTTTGTTTGTCTAGGAGGATTATATACAAACTGCAATGCTTTTTTTCTAATTATTTTCACAGCTGGTTCTGTAGGCCGGAGATGATTACAGCAGCAGCAAAAAAAAATATCAGGCCTTACTTACCCTTAATGTCTTTGTTCTGTGTCTGATAGGCTTTTTTTTAACTGAAATACCAAAGGGATTTTAGTCAATTGTAAGAGATTTGATGAGCAAAAGGTAAGAGATATTGATGAGCAGAGTAATTCAAGGAATAACAGTGTATTGTACATGTAGGCTGGTCAGGGCTGTGCTGGTTTGATGCTGGGTGTTGCTGGTAAAACCTGCAAAGGGCTAATCATAAATATAGTTGACAGATAGGAGATGTTAGTCATTCGTGTCTTGGTTGGAGAACTGTTGGGATTGGTCTGGATGGAACACTGCGAATAAAATGTAAGTATCTGAGTAGTAATCTCTGTTGTGCCAGTAAATTGCATTGAAATGGTATTGTGGCTAGATTGAACTGGGGTGGAAAAATCCTGTTACCAATGTGATCTTTGCTGCATCAATTGTTATTTATTAAGAAATAACACCTGGAAGCCCTAGAAAAGGTGGCAACACTAGGTTAAATTCCCAGCATCCCTGGCAAGCCATCAACACAGGGAATCAATATTCACTTTCACTGAGGGTAACAGCTCAAAGCAGGAGCCTGTGTTACCTCAAGCTGGCATTGAGAGCGAAGGCTTTTTAACTTAAGGCAATCACAGTAAGATTCATACGATTTTATGTTGCCCAATCAGGTTTGGTTATGGTTTCGGTATCATCCCTTGATCCAATGGAAAATGTGGGAGTACAAAGTTTGCAATGTAATACAGTAATATATTTAAATCTACTTTTTGAAAAGCTTTGTAGATCCCAGCTCTGAGAGGGCATTTATGTTATGGATATGTTTACTAGAGGGTTGTTAAATTTGTTGCCATAAGTTACTGAACTATGTAGCATTATTAGTAGCTAAGATGTGATGTGCTTGCAGGTAGTGGTCCTGTTATTAAACAGACTATTTAATTATTTTGCTTATGAACCCCATGTCATTAATTATTTGCAGCAGGAAACCGATACTGAGTACAAATAGAGCTTGTTGCCACCTTAGGAAACACAAAACTAATAGGCTGCTTATTTGTTTGTATGGGGCCTCTGGCTCCCTCTGCTGAGTCTTGTTTTTTGTAATGAGAGAGGCATCCACGTTGAATAAATGGTTAGGATCTGTTATCCAGAAACTTGTTATCCAGAAAGCTCAGAACTACAGAGAGACCATCTCCCATAGACTCCAATTTAATCAAATAATTCAGATTTTTAAAACAGATTTCCTCTTTCCTTGTACTTGATCCCAACTAATATATAATTAATCCTTATTGGAGGCAAAACTCCTAATGGGTTTCATTACAGTTTATTTGATATTTTAGTTGACTAAACGACCTGGATAACAGGTCCCATACTTGTATTAGTTAATTATTCCCCCGCTCCTTCTGTGAGGTTAGAGCAGGGTGGGTGCAGGCCTATAAATATGGATAGTGTTGGACTGGAGTATTGGCGGCCAACTGGGGCTGCGACATGAAGGGCCCTACTGGCAGTCACTGGGGGCCCCCTTCCGACTTCTAAACTTCTGGGCGCATTCACGAACTCTGCCGCCCAGGTCTGGGTTGGTGGGGGCTCATAAAGGCTGGGTCCCACCGGGTTTTTTCCCAGCCCAGTCCGACCCTAAATATGGAGGCTCACCAGTTAGGGTTAACTTCAGGTAACAAATTGTGCAGGCGAGGGATATTTATGAAACATATTCTCTGAAGTGGCACCTTGATATGACTCCCTGACCTTAGTTCAAAGGGTGACTTAGTAAACCTACTCTAACTTACTGGGAAATACAAGTGCATGTTGGCAAATCCATTCAGCTGATGATAGTATTGGGGATTATATGTGACTGGAAGTCCAGTTTATTAGGCCACCCACCTGATCTGATTGTTCAAGCAATGGTTGGACAGCTTAAAACTAGAAGATGTTATATTTATTATAACCATTTGTAGATTTTATTGTGCTAGTTTTCCTGCTTGATATTCTTATATACATATCCAGTGAGCCTGCACCAGAGTGCTAGCTCTAATGCTCCAGGGGTTGATTGACCAATCAGAGAGCAACACATAAGTTGAACAGTTCAGGTGTGTGTGTGTGGGGTGGGGGGGTGGGGTCAGGATTGTGTTGTATTCTTGGCCATTGTGAGGATTCATCTGTTTACAGGCAGAGAAGTTCAGGCCAGTATTGGAAATCAACTGTTCACCTGTTGGTTGTTGGATACACAGACAAGAGTTTGAGCAGAAGTAACTTAACCCTGCAAGTGTTTGGGCATGGGTAACTTAAAACCATGCTTAAAAGTTATGATGATCATCACTGGAGGATGAGGATGTTTATAGGGTTCTTCCATCGGCAATCTTTATACAGATAAACCAGGTGAACATAAGAGTATGAAGATTTCAAAATATACCATGTTTACACGTTGGTCTATGGAGCAGCTGTTTGAGAACTGGAGGTGTCAAGATCATCACAACATTCACCCTTTTTATTATTATTGTACAGTAAATCATAAAGAAGTAAATGATGCATGACTGATACGGCATGTGAACAGAGACTTGCTTCTTCATGTACAAGGCACATGCATTCACTTTAATCAGGGGATACTAATATAGAGCCTTCAGTCTTGGCATGCCATGACCTGTATATTCATAGACACATGGGCATGAATTTCAGCTGCAGGGATCTAGTTGAGTCCTGAGGCTGATTTATTTTTATCAGTTTAATGATTTAAGATCTTGCATTGGAAGCTTTCATTTAGATTAGTCACTTGTGAACTAGTAAGGTCTTTTCTTGCTTTACCCATCAAGCTACAGAGAGGCAAAAGTATCTGCCCCGAGTCTTTTTGTTTTCCCTGCCATGACTGCAGTGTTCAGTAAGAGCAATCGTCAGCCACCTGCAAACTACTCATATCTATTGCTACGGACCATAAGTCTGCATTTACGTATGACCCAGTCATCCAGTCAGTGGGTACAAATTAGCCCAATGAGAATATGTAATGTGTGCCAACTCTTTGGATACTACACATTGCAATGTAACACAGTAGCACAATAGAATGCACAATATCACTGTGATCATAGCTGTCTTTTTGTTTGAAGCTCTGCAGTGGTGGGGGAAGGGAAAACTGGTGCTGAATGGCTTTTTCATACACTGCTTGTGATATACCTAAACAATGCAAGTGTCTGGCTTTGCCTGTATGAAGATATACTTTTTCTTTTCAAATGATTTAATGAGAGTTTTTTTGTCCTGATTTAGTTTTAGGTTTTCTGGTGTAATGCAATAAGTTATGAAGAGGTTCTCCCTTGGAGTAATAGGACTGGGTTATAATACATACTCCAGTGATGTCCTAGCACAGGGATATAGCTGCTATATCCACTGTACAGAGCAGTTGTAATGCATCAAGAAGTGCCTGGAATGGTGGAGGAAATGGTGATAAAAAGTTGAGTAGTTTTTGCAGCCTAGTGGTTGTCAGACTTCAGCCTCACTTGAAGGTCCAACCTTTGACTAGAATCTATCTTGCTGGTCAAACCTTTGGCCAGTTCCTCTGGCCAGGACTCCCCTTGAAGATACAACCTTTGGTCAGGACTCCCCTTGAAGATACAACCTTTGGTCAGGACTCCCTTTGAAGGTCCAACCTTTGACCAGGGCTTCCCTTGAAGGTCCAACATTTGGGCAGGACTTCTCCTGAAGGTCCAACCTTTTAATCAAGTTCCCCTCATTAAAGTACAGATATTGGACAATATCAGCATATGAAAATATATATTCAACCCAAATCACAACCTTCAAGCTTTCAGGTGTGTCTAAAACAGCAAATGACTGCTCTCCCCAGTGTTCCCCACAAGTGACCTTAAAGGGGTTGCTTCACCTTTTATTTAACTTTTAGTATGATGTAGAGAGTGATATTCTGATAGAAATCGCAACTGGATTTCATTTTTTATCATTTGTGTTTTTTTTTAGTTATTTATTGCAACCTAGCAACCATGCATTGCAGTAAATAAGAGACTGGAATATGAATAGGAGAGGGACTCAATAGAAAGATGAGTCATAAAAAGTAGCAAAAACATTAAATTGATAGTCTTACAGAGCATATGTTTTTTAATTGGAGTAAGTGACCCCTATTTGAAGGCCAGAAAGAGTCAGAAGAAGAAGGCAAATAATTCAACAATTATACAAAATAAATAATGAAGAACAACTGAAAAGTCGTTCTATAACATACTTAAAATTAACTTAAAGGTGAAATATCCCTTTAAGGCTGATCACCCCTGCTGCCACTCCAAAACACCCAAGGGAGGATAGCACCACAGTTTGGTAACCACTGCTGCAGACTCATTGTATATAGAGATATATTATAAAATGACTGTGGTTAAATTAGGGATGCACCGAATCCAGGATTCGGTTTGGGATTCGGACAGGATTCTGCCTTTTTCAGCAGGATTCGGCTGAATCCTTCTGCCTGGCCAAACCAAATCCGAATCCTAATAGGCCCAGGGAGGGAAATCACGTAAACAAAATTTTCCCCTTCCCACCCATAATTTCGGATTCAGGTTCGGTATTCGCTCGAATCTTTCAGGAAGGATCCGGGGGTTTGACCGAATCCAAAATAGTGGATTTGGTGCATCCCTAGTTTAAATACAGTTGTTATGTACAATGTTTGTACAGATGACCATAAAGCTGGCATGGCCAGGGAAGCAATTTCTTTACCCAGGTTGTTGGTACAGCTTTAAATTCACTAGAAACTGTACTGAGAATTCTGCAGAGCTGGAGTTGCCATCTGTATATTTAAAGAACCCTTGGATGTCAACCTAGCAGCTCTCAGAATAAGTATGAATTAATAATTGACTGCTAGAAGACAGAAACTTTATAGTGAAACCCCCCGTTTAACGGGGATGTCCCATTTTGCCTAATAAAGTGAAAAAAATATTCTAAGAAGCTTTTCCAATATCCATTAACTAGAAATCTGGAATAATATTTATATGTTATTTGCAAATGTAATTGACGTTGAGGGCACTGATTTACTATATAGCTGCTCCATTTCACTTGCAATTGCCCATTATTGCTTTGCTTTCGTTTTCTAGCTGACTGATCAAACTTAATCACTGGCTGGTTGCTATAGGCAACTGCACTTGTCTTAGCAAAGGAGCCATAGGATTTACTAATTTCTCCAGCTGATAAAGGCAAGAGTTGTGCTTTATTGAAATGCTGTTGGAGATGTCAGATGGTACAGATACATTTGTCACTTGCAATATTCTTCTCACAACAGTTTTGCTGGCAGGCATCCTCACAAGCAAGTAATTACTGATGGAGAAGTCAGAGTTGCCATAGAAACAGTGAGAATATCATCCATTTACCTCCCAACTGGTCATGTTTTTTGCAATACACTCTAGATTTGCAGGCTTGGAAGGGGTGGGGCAAATTTAAAGAATGGGATGGGAACATGGTTGTAGTGAGGATGGCGTCTGCATTATGGGATGGAGGTAGGGTTGTCACTTTTTAACCAAATAAAAACGATGATTGATGATAATGTTATTAATAGGGAATTAACATAAAATATATAAGAAGGATTTTTTTTTCAGAAAAGGTGGCAACTCTAGATAGAGGTCAGTGCATCAGAATGGGACATAGCCAGTATGTTAACTTTAGGCTATCTTTTCATATGCTATAGAATGGCCAATTCTAAGCAACTTTTCAACTGGTCTTCATTCAGTAAAGTAACTAGGTGGGGGCAGTGTCGGACTGGGCCGGCGGGACACCAGGGAAAAACCTGGTGGGCCCACGGCCCTTGTGATCCACGTTTGCAGGCCCACAGGGCTGCAAGCCAGTGCTCCCCGTCCGACCCACGGGCCCCACAGCGAATGCGGGGTGCCACTGAGTGTGTGCACAAACCCCCCCACCGTGCTGCTGCTCTGCCGAGAGCATGTGCTTGTGTGCAGGAGTGCGCACATCCACTATGTTTATTGGGTGTCAGGCTT
>CM044431.1:223009183-223021599 GCA_024363595.1 Xenopus borealis | reverse complement strand
GGGGGGGCGCTGATTGAATTCCTTGCCTAGGGTGCCAAACTACCTTGGCCCGGCCCTGCCACCTTGTATCAAAATACTAGTTGTACAAGCAGGGAGGGTGAATCACCACAAATATTTGTCCAGCTTAGTAATGGTGATCCCATAATGAAATGTGGGAGAGAGAGTTGTTAAAAACAAAATCATAACCTATTTGCCTCTTTCTAAATTAAGGTGGTTGTAAAATATAAAAAGCAGCGTTCCAATATACATTCATTGAATATTTAGCTTTTTGGTTTTAGGGTCCTCTGCAAATGAAATTGCAGCTAAAACCAATATTTGTTTATGCCTTTCTGATTTCTGACAACAACAATACAGCAGAAACCAGTTGTTCTCCAGGTCTGTTAATCAACTGGCTTGTGCTAGATTGTTTCAGGAGCCAGAACCAGGAGTGCAGAGAATAATACTGTTATAAATAGCAGTTACACTTACAAATAACTTTAAAACCATTGTAGACTTGCACATAATTCATATTGGGAATTTGATTACGTAAAAAAAATCTGGAGAGTGATAGGCTGTGCTGATCACTGCATTAAACAAGCCTATTTCTCCTTTTAGGCATTGCCCCGACTCAAAAAGAGTGTTTGCCAAACGGAGTTTGTTAGAAAAGCATATCCAGCTAATGCATGGCATCAAGCACATCAGTGTTAAAGAAACCCCAGAGGCGCCTGCTGCCGAGCCTGTGGAGCACAATAAGCAACCAAAGGTACATTTCATATACATATAAAGATGTATTAATTCAAGTGGCATTTCTGGTATAGGATCCCTGTATTATTGAGTGTGGTGTATAAATACAAAGGTGCATGCCACGATATAAATAATTAAGTGTTCCCTGAAATAAAATGTTCTTGTTTTGTGCCTTTCATGCAGCTGTCTGCTTTTGCGGATTGTTGAGTGATTTGTCTTTGATTAGTTCTTGTTTTATTTAGCAAATTTGGTTGCTTCTGTTTGCGAAATTAAATTCTGTTATCCAAAGAAAAAATAAAATAGAAATAAATCAAACCACCCCGGCCGCTGAATTAATTATATTTGCCATATAGGTATCTGAGGGCTGCCTCCTTAAAGCTGCTGCCTTCGAGTCAAAATGAAAAGACCTGGAATTTAACCCATCCCTGCAGCCTTTCTAGTGCTTTCTATGGTCAAAGAAATCCCTGTTATATGCCCTTATACCTACAAACAATATATCAGGAACCATGTGTTGGTTTAACAGTCTATGCAGTGTCGGACTGGCCCACCGGAATAACAGGAAAACTCCAGGTGGGCCAAGGTGTCAGTGGGCCCTCATGCTGCTAAACTTTTGTCCTATTTCATGTCCATTCCCTATTTCTATGAGAACAAAGAGGCTAAATAGATGGAATAATTGATTATAGTATTAAAGAAAACAAACTAGGAGAATAGAGTTTGACTGAGGAGATGAAGAATATTAGTACTAAGAGTGGCCCCTGGTCTAAGGTCTTTGGGTTGGCCCCTGGTGTCCCAGTCCGACACTGTGTCTATGAGATGTAGGTAATAGTGACGGGCAAATCTGACCAGTTTCATTTTGCTGAGAATTTGCTGAAATGCATTGAAGTCTATGGGTGACAACATTTTTTTGACGTGTAACATTTTTTTTCACCCATGGGAATCTATGGGCGTCATTTTCACAGTGAAAATTTCTCTCACCACTAGGTAACAGTGACATAATCTGTAATATTGACCTCACTCTTGTGTTACATTTCTAATGTATAGTGTTCTCTGTTGATTAGGTTCCCACTGCGAAGCGCAAGTTAGAAGAACCAGAGGCAGACTTCCGACCCCCCAGGGGAGCCATCACTCAGCCTCTGAAGAAGTTAAAAATTAATGTCTTCAAAGTGCACAAATGTGCCGTCTGTGGTTTCACAACAGAAAACCTTCTCCAGTTCCACGAACACATACCTCAACACAAATCCAATGGCTCCTCGTACCAGTGCAGAGAATGCGGCCTTTGTTATACGTCGCACGTCTCACTCTCCAGGCATCTCTTCATTGTTCACAAGTTAAAGGAGCCTCAACCTTCACCGAAGCAAAACGGCTCTGGAGAGGACAGTCAGCAAGAGAGCAAGCCAAGTGCAGAAAAAGAGGCAGCAGACCCCATCACCTCCGACAGAACATGCAAAGTCTGCGGGAAAACATTTGAAACTGACGCTGTCTTAAACACTCACATGAGGACTCACGGCATGGCTTTCATTAAGTCCAAAAGAATGAGCTCTATTGAGAAGTGAAATGAAACATGGAACAACATTAGAACTGATTTAGAAATGTACGTTTTGCAACCTTTTTTTGGAAGAACTCAAGTTCGTACTGTTTCACCGAATGGGGAAGGTAACGATTCAGCGAGGCCCGAAACTCATTGTGATTTGTGGCAATATGTAGTTTAATAATATATCATCTTCCACATAGGATACATTCTCATGAAGTATTAAAATTGTATTTAACGGGAAATACGTTGTACAACACGTGTAAATGTAACTTAAGTTTGATACTCTTTGTAAGGCGCTTGAATGGATGTATATAAAAACTTTTTGTTGTTTTTTTTTTGAAAAAATACTTGTGAAATGTCCGTGGTCATGTTGCTCTTCTGCTAGAGACTAAAACATAAAGCCACTCAAAGGCTATTTCAGGGGGATTGAAAGATACCACCTGTTTTTTTTTTTAAACATTAGATTTAAGTCTTTAGGAATTATAAACTGGTGGAAGGATCTTCTGTGTGCCTCAATGATTCCAACAGAATAATAATTGATTGCCTTGGATTAATGAGGTTCTGGCTCAGCATCCTCGCTGTTGCCCCTGATCAATATGTTATGTGGGGTCACTTTCACAAATCACCCTTATTAATTAGGTATGCTTATGTATGCTTGCCCTCCTATCAGTGCCATGCATTGCAGAGATGTTCTTCTAAGCAACCACCTGATTTTCACCAGACCACATCGCACTGCTAATGCTGCCTTGGAGATCCCTTCAGAAATAATGTTTTATGTTGCTCAACTATTGGAAATGTCATTTTTACTACAGAAAATAACTGTGTAGCATCACATCTACTAGAAGATTCTGGCTGGTCATGTGAGTCAACCACCAGTTTATAGGGCAGTTACCGGAAAGTCAACATGGATATCAGCCTGATGCTGATCTGTGCGTTTGCATCTTAAAATAAGCACCGCTGCCATAGAAACCAAGCTCCATAGAAACCAATACACAAACTAATTATTTCAGCCATTCATAATTAGTCAAAACCTATCTTCCGTATTCAAGCTTTTTGTAGTTTTTTTTCTGTTAAAGGGAAACTATTATCCAACATTTGTGCTTGTACCTGGGGATTCTGGTCAATATCATGTGAAAGGATACTGTCCCGTGGATCCTGGGACAATGATGAGTCAGTAGGATTTGGCCCAGCTTGAGGGGAGTCGAATTGGGCAAAGATTCTTGGCTCTTAGGGTGTATGTTGATCTTTAGATCTTGCTCTTAGTTCTGTCATGTCAAGCAGCAGCACAATAAATGAAAACCAAACTTCCCAATAAAAGTCAACCGACCCTGCTCTGCTTCAGCTATAAACCCTAGTATAGATCTACAATCCCTGCCATAAAGCAAGGGATGACTGCTGTTTTTTACTAGAAAGGAAGCAGAGACAAAAACCCCAAACTATACAACCTTTCATACCACTGCACGTTGGTTAAGTTGATACATTTTATTTTGACGCCAGTATTCCCTCAACTACTGGAATATTGTATGCCTTGGTAATAGTGATACCTCAATTCAATTTAAAAAGGCAGAAAGGCCAGTCCTGTTTGTTCTCAGACTCTCTGTTTTAAATATTCAGCCACTGACAACACCATTAAAAAAAGGTGAGGCCTTAATAGGGTAAGGAAGCTAAAGGCTAAATTCTGTAGATGGTTTATAATCCATACTGATGGTATCTGAGCAGAATTACCTGGTACTATCCATTCTGACTTACTTACCAAACCAAACCATGCCTTCCAGATGTAGAAGAATTTTGTAAGGGTAACATATATAACTGAGCATTTATACTGTTTACAGTAAACCTATATCATGGAAATCATGATAGAATGTTGTATGTTGAACATTGTACATGTTTTTTTTTCAGCTGCCATAGAATGAAGTTTTCCTTTGCAGATGTTCATGAATTCTTCCTTAGCCTTCTCTATGCAGCTTCATGCTCAGGTATTGAGCTCATCTTGTAGTAGTTCTCCAGATTGCCAAAAAAAAAAAAGACAGTACATGGTCTCTCTGTTGTATGTTTAATGTTTCATGGGAGGGTAATGTATTATCCCCTCATTCCTTTTCCCTTTATTTGTCATCTCGTTCCTTATCCCTGGTAATGTGTTTAGGGAAGGACAAAAAGATATAAATGGCCCGGGTCTCTGGGAACCCTATATGACATTGATAGCATTGGAAACATGCAGTGTTAGGACTTATGAATATATTATTACTGGGAAAAAAAAATCATTTTTAAAAATTTGAGTTATTTGATTAAAATGGAGTCTGAGGGAGATGGCCATCCCATAAATTCCGAGCTTCCTGTATAATGGCCTCCTGGATAACGGATTCCATATATATACTGTGTATATATATATATATATATATACGTATATGGATTCCAGAACCATTTCAGCGTCCATGTTGTATACACACACCCCTAACTGGCACATTTACCGAACTGCACCATTCTTGTAGTAACCAGTCAGAATTTATGTTTCATCCATCTCTTTCAAGATTAAAAATGATGAAAATCCGAATGGTTTTTATGGGTATCATATCTTAACCCAATGAATTCAACAAAACACGGCCAAGCTACAGTTTTGAATACCTAGGTGTGTGTCCAGGCTGCGTACTGCTACATTTTTTGCTGCTCTCTGAATCAGGTCAAATATACAACTAGTACATCAACTTTTACCATACAATATTGTATGCTGGTTTCTTTGTCAAATTAGTCTATCAGTCTGTCTTTGTATTTATTTGTGCATGCCATTATACCCTTACCTTTTCCTGAAACCTTCCAACGTGCTCTTTGCACAAGACACTGTGCTAGCAAGTCTGACACATTCAAACACATTCACAGTATTCAGCTTACTGCCATCCTCACAAATACACACAGAGGTAAATAGCTTCTCATTGTATATGTAACAAAATATTGTACATGTTAGCAACTGATTTACTTCACGTACTCTGAACAACCTGCATTTTGGCCCTGTGTTATTTTGCCAATATTACTGCAGGTTGTGAACAGAAAAATGTTGAATAAAACGAAGTGAAGACATAATAATAAAATATACTGCATATTAAATTAAAATACATTTTGAAAAGGTCTTTGTTTTCACTGTTTCTAGCTGTTACCCATTACTGGATATACAAATTAGGACCGGAGAAGTCTTCCATGAGTGTAGCACGTTTCAAGGCTTCCCCTTTTGTTGGTTTATGTTGTGACATTGCACAGGGGCTTAACGCTATATAAACACCACCTGCATCAATAATAAAGGCTCCATATCCTTTGCACATTTCTTTGTGAAATTAGCAGTTCTGTTACTTAATTACCCTGCATAATTAGGAAGACGTAGAGGTACAGTATTATTATCGGATACATCTATTTCTCTGTGAGAGTTCTAAGGTTTCTTCCCCCCCCCAACCCATTTTATACCTCTTATATATATAGCTTGAAATATGTTTTTGTATTTTTTATATATATGTATATTTTGTGTATATATTGAAAGTGCATGATACATTTTACGTGGTTGTCCAGTTGCTGAAGTCTTGCTGCTGTCAGATGGTTACTATATAAATATATGGGGGAAAAAAATATATTACGCTTTGTGTCTCTGAAATTGTACTCAACGCGTTTATCATGTGTAAATAAATGTTGAGAATTTCACTCTGAGAAACAAAAATGGTAGTTAAAGCTGTAATTTAAATTTTTTTTTTTTAATGGAATCAAGAGCTATCTTATACTTAACGCGTTTTGTTTCCGCTCATTGTATTTGCGTCAGCACACACATCCGAGGTGTATTAAATTATTTGGAAAACAGGAAACCAGACACCAGCCTGATTCAGTGGAAAGCTAGTGTACAAATTGTTTTAATGCCTTTTCTTTTAGGTTTACAGCTGTCTGGGTTAGCAGCTAGTGCGTACGTGGTAGATTCATTTGCCTAATGCCTCTCCTTTTCTCTATAAATCACACTGCCATGCCTCTGGATTCACCCAACGAGTTAGTGAGGAGCAGAATTAAAATCAATGGCCGGGGTTAGGCTGCTGGTATTCCTGCTGTGTGCTTTTCCCATCCCTGCGTTTTCAGCCAACGTGTCCTTAAAATGTTTGAAAGACACAATGGAGTACCTGTCAGATCTGAATTCTGGAGAGCCAAAGACCTACGCCATTCTGAGTAAGTTATCTCTACTTTATTGTTGCCATGTACTTCAAAAAGAGCTTTAAATATTTATTTTTGAAATACATTAGGGGTTATCTTCCACAATATACCATGCAGTGTGCAAAGTGCAAAAAAAAGTTCTGCCTTTGCACAGTGCGTGGTGCATTGGAAATTACTCCTTTAATGTTTTATTATTTGGAGCTCTCAACCTAACATTTTTTGTCTTCTCACGCATGCTGAGGGTCCCAGACTCATAGCAGGAAAAAAATAGCAAATCTTTAGTCAATTGCTTACAATGCAGTCACGGCGGATTTCAGCAAGAAATGCAAAATCTCACATTTTACCACTGAAATCCGCAGCTCCTGTCTGTACACAAGAAGAGGTAATTATTCTGGGTGCAGGCAGCGCAGCATAAGAGGAGCAGCACATTCTAGGCTTGCATTTCTCCGAGATCCATGTTGTGTGGCCCTGGCCTAAAGTTGAATTATCATTAACATGTATTTCTATAGCGCCAACATATTGTGTAGCACTTTATGTGCATTAATTAATATATATCAAACTATACATGGAAAAAAATATAGCAAGTACCACTCAATGAGATTTATACAACATATACTATAGATCATGTGCAATTTTATAGCCAATATAATAATCAGAAAAAAGGGAAACTTAAGATATGTGAGACAACAAAACTATATGTGATGCCCAAACAAAACATTGTATATATTTGCCACAGTAGATTGTGATATCTGGCTGATGCTGCTTTTTACAATTGTTACAGACATAAAATCATTTTGATATTTTCCTCACTCGTTGTATCAAGTTTCCCATATTTTTTAATTCAAGAAAATATTCTTTTTTGTGACATCAGGATGGATTTATGCTAAAGATTAAACCTTGGTGCTGGGCTCGCAATGCTTTTTGAATGAAGTACAATAAGGGGCAGATTTACAAAATTCACGTGAATAATTTGAAGTTCGATCGAAATCGTAGGATTTTATCGGACATTCGAATATACAAATTTGGCCACTTTGATCCTCCAATACCCAAAATTCAAGCATATCGAATAGATCGAATAATCGGATATTTGATAATTCAACCATTCGATGATCAAAGTACTTTAACTGTAAAATTTTATTCGACTGCCTACTTCGCCAGATTGAACCTACCAAATTGCAATAGAAGCCTATGGGAATCCCCCCCCCATAGGCTTTTTTTCCATCACCTGCGATCAAACGCCTCAATCGTACGAATTTTTTGAACGATCGAAGGAAATTACACCATTTTTTCGTGAAATCTAACGATCGGTATTTGATCGTACGATTTTTTTGAGAAACCAAATAGGGAAGTAAAAATAGCCTAAAACTATTCGATAAGCATTCGATAGTCGAATGCTTATCGAATTTCGGCTAAAAGCCCTCGAATAAGGGAATAATGAAAAATTTGTGTGTCTATTCTCACTTTGTATAAAAATCAAGGGAATCATAACTGCAGATGGAAGTGAACCATTTATCTTCCAACTGGAACACACTTTGTAAAAAAAGTTATCTTTTTATTTACATTGTATCAGTGTCCAAGGTTTCTGTCCTAACCCTAACCCTAACCCTAACATTGGATACAATGTAAATAAAAAGACAAAGTGTTTTAAAAAGGGTGTGGAAGATATTTTTTGTATACGCATTATAAATGAGCCCCCCTATTCTCAAAGATATTTTAAGCCTTGGAGTAGCACAATTTTACATTTATTTTTAAGGTTTACTTCAGTATTTATTTATTTTTATGGTTTACTTCAGTAATGATGATATTTCCTGCTGCACAATGAATCAGAGGAGGAGGATTAAAGTGTGATTATCTTGAGCATCTGCCCCATTCTTTGTCCTACCAGGTGTATCAGGTATATACGACTGCCTGGTGGTGTACATTGACTTTCTGTAATTAATGGAAACCAAATATACTAATAGTGGAAATATAGATTAGACTAGGAGCACATGTGATCCCTGGCAATGCAGTGATTTTAAGAAATAGTGGCCCTTTAACATCACTTCCAGCACTTAATTGGATGTGAAAAATAAATGTAAGCATGATGCATATTGATGTGATAGACTTCTTGCAGTGGAGCTGATACAGAGAGGATTGACTACTGGTCAATAGAAGAGCAAACAATAACAGTGCAGATTCTATGTGCATTCTTATATAGGAGCTTGTTAGCCAATGCCTTCAGTCTCTTGATTTAGTTTCTGTAGATTGAAGTTACTTTGCCTTGGAAACAAACATGCACCAAGAAGGAGCCTTAAACTGTTGTTACATTGTGACAGCTCTTTATATAGTTTTAACCTGCTCTTACAGATTCTTCAGGGCAGTGTAAATGTATGTTGACAACCACTCCTAATCGGGGGGTTTACTCAATTACTCATACCAACCTGGACTTAATGCCTTATGACTTAAAGGGAAACTGTCATGGGAAAACATGTTTTTATCAAAACACATCAGTTAATAGTGCTGCTCCAGTAGACTTCTGCACTGAAATCCATTTCTCAAAAGAGCAAACAGATTTTTTTATATTCAGTTTTGAAATCTGACATGGGGCTAGCCATTTTGTCAATTTCCCAGCTGCCCCGGTCATGTGACTTGTGCCAGCACTGTAGGAGGGAGCTGCTTTCTGGCAGGCTGTTGTTTTTCCTTTTCAATATAACTGAATAGTACGCAATGGGTTTTTACTATTGAGTGCTGTTCTTAGATCTACCAGGCAGCTGTTATCTTGTGTTAGGGAGCTGTTATCTGGTTACCTTCTCATTGTTCTGTTGTTAGGCTGCTGGGTGGGGGAAAGGGAGTGGGTGATATCACTTCAACTTGCAGTACAGCAGTAAAGAGTGATTGAAGTTTATCAGAGCACAAGTCACATGACTTGGGGCAGCTGGGAAATTGACAAAATGTCTAGCCCCATGTCAGATTTCAACATGAAATATAAAAAAAATCTGTTTGCTCTTTTGAGAAATGGATTTCAGTGCAGAATTCTTCTGGAACAGCACTATTAAATGATGCATTTTGAAAAATCCATGACAGGATCCCTTTAAAATGGTTTGGGGATTCCTCTAGACGGGTCCCCAATCGTTTTTTGTTTTTTTTTTTACCTGTGAGTCACATTCAAATGTAAAAGAATTAGTGAGCAACACAAGTATGAAAAAGTTCTTGGTAGGTACCATACGAGTGCTGTGAATGGATATTTGGTTGTCCCAATGTGGACTGGCAGCCTACAAGAGGCTCTGTTTGGCAATAAACTTACTTTTTATGCAACTAAAACTTGTCTCCAAGCCTGGAATCCAAAAATTAGTACCACTGGGAGCAACACCCAAGGGGTTGGTGAGTAACATGTTACTGACAAGCAACCGGCTGGGGATCACTGCTCTAAAACATCTCATTGATGTCTGAGTAGAGCAAGTAGTAGGGGTTGTCCAAGGGGATCTTGGATTCGGCAAAAGCAAAAAAAAGGCCCAGGCCTACGGTTACAGGATTTTCGGGGTGGCAGGATTTTAGAGGCAGCAGGATTTAGAGGGTCCCCAGTGCTCTGGACCCAACAAAGGAAATTTGCACATGGGTGAATGGGAGGGGGTGGGGTGACGAGTTCTGGCTGGCCTAGGGGCACCCATTATGTAAATCCAGCCCTGCATGGCTGAACCAAACCTGAACATGCAAATATTCATCCAGCACTTAAGTGATAGGTACTTCTCCTTATTAAAGGGGTGCAAGCAAAATAATGTGTTCACCTTCACATCTTGTTGCGAAAATCCAAAGAGAATTGCAGCACTCCCAGCTCATGGTAAAACCGCCTTTATTGCACTTTACATTGGCACAGCAACGTTTCCGACCTCCTGCTCCTTTTTCAGCTTGAGAGGACCAGGAGGTCCGAAATGTTGCTGTGCCAATGTAAAGTGCTGCAATTCTCTTTGAACCAAACCTGAACCCTACACAACACTATTTCCACTCACACAACAGCAATTTACTAATCTGTACCCAAGGATTTGAGGAAAACTGAAAAGAAGGGAAAAGAAGGGTTCTGTGCACCCCTAATTCAAATAAAAAATTTAAATTCAAGCAGTTAAATGTAATGAGATTATCAGCAAATATGTACACCGCTGGTAAGCCTTCATTACATTTTGATTATTCTAGGACGTGGTTCTTAGCATGCCAATACATTTAGCAGCAGAGCAAAACAACCTAAAATAGAAAGTCAAAAAGTCTTGTCAGAACAAAAATAAAAGGTTAATAACAATTGTTCCTTGACTTTAACAGTATAATTAGCCTTTTTGTTCTGATTTAATATTTTTAAGATTAGCGTTTTCTGGTGGCGGCTGTTATCCAATTTGCATTGATTTACTCCCAGTGCATAACTTGGCAATATATTAAATGAAAAAAAAAAAAATTAATCTATTATAATTGATAAGACAATGTGGCTTCCACGCTGAACTTTTATATCTACAAAGCAATAACTGTTCAGTCTGTTTCTACAAGTGAGATAAGTGAGATTATTTTCATGGGGAAACAAGATGAGTTAATTTTACACATTTTCTACTGAGAAACACACACACATAAAGCTCAAAGTATCAAGACACCTGCCTGGCCAACATCTCATTCTAAAACCAAGGATATTAATATGCAGTTGGTCCTCTTTGTTGCTATAACAAGCTGACTCTTCTAGGAAGGATTTGCACAAAATTTTGGAAGATTGTTGGTGTTGGAAGTATCATAGAATGTCATTGTATTTTTTTGTGATACCTGTGTCACCAATGGTTGTGGCTTCAAAAGCCAATTCCAATAAATAGGGGGGCACTTGGGCCCTTTGTCCATTTATTGTGCTTGAGGAAAAGTCTGCGGTGGCCTAAAACATTGCTACTGTTCAGGCCATAGCTCATTTTTTCCTGTGATATAAGCCTTTTAATCTTTACACAATAATATCTATCCCCTGGAGCAATGAGTGGTCACCCATTTGAAAGCAAACATTTTACTGGTTGCTCTGGTCTAGTAGACCTGGATAAACATTGAGCCCTGCGGTTAATAAAAAATTTCAGGAATGGTTCCAATCCACAAATCATAGAAACACAGACAGAAAGTTGCAACTAAATAAATACAAATATATATATATATATATATATATATATATATATATATAAATAAAATATTATCTTAATTCCATATACAGATATGGGATGCTTTATCCGAAAACCCATTATCCAGAAAGCTCTGAATTATGGAAAGGCTGTCTCTCATTGACTCCATTCTATCCAAATAATCCAAATTTTTTAAAAATTATTTCACTTTTCTCTGTAATAATAAAACATTACCTTGATCCAAAGTAAGATAAAATATCAATTCTTTTTTGGAAGCAAAACCAACCTATTGGGATAATTTGACGGTTATACTATTTTCTAGTAGACTTAAGGAATGAAGATCCAAATGACAGATCCTGAGCATTCTGGATAACAGGTTGTGTTACTGGAGGTTCTATGAGTCTCTTGGAAACAATAAAAACACAACAGCTACATATAAGCAAAGGTTTATTGCACACCTAGAATGAAAAAGAAATATATTACCAACTGAGCAAATTGAGCAAGCACCTCTGCAACCAAGACTGGGAGAACCCGAACAATCCTCGGATCGAGGCTCAGATGGTTATAAAGGTCCTGTGTCTGTCGCGCTTTAATCTCAACTGACTGAATGTAGCTCCCCAGTTTATATAGGCTTAGCAAACAATGAGCTCATATAGGAATTTAGTAAAAAGATATAATGTTTTGGTTAATAACAGATCTTGCTTCCCATGCATCAGGATCTGTCCAGACTCCCAACAAGCACATCCGAAGCAGAGAACTTAGCTAACTAGTAGCTGAATAGCACATTGTTCCCCTAGCTACAATAAAGAAGAGTCTAATAGGGCTTCAGAAATAGTGATGGGCGAATTTATTCGCCAGGGCCGAATTCGCGGCGAATTCCCGCG
>CM044431.1:222991698-223002317 GCA_024363595.1 Xenopus borealis | reverse complement strand
TCCCCTCCCCTATATTCAGGCAAATTTCTGTAATCGTGACTGGAGCAAATGGGATTGGTGCACAGCAAATTTAAAATACTATCATATCTTCCATGCATCCCCAGTGTTTCTGAACATATATGGCTGTGGTTGGGCAGCATGCCACCCCCTAAAATCCTGCCGCCCTAGGCCCAGGCCTAGGTTGCCTTTCCACACATCCGGGCCTGGCCAAATCCATATATATTACACAGCCAACTTTGGCAACTGGATATACTGTATAGCATGACTACAGAATCTCAGATCAAATTCCTCATTGGAAGGCAATTGTTTGTCTGACCAGTAGTGATTTGCATGTCAGGAAAAACACAACCTGCACATAACCCTAAACAGCAAACCCTTAACCCATACCTGATCCATACCCACACAATTTTGCCAATGTAAGATCCACATCCAACTGTACCCGCGGTTTCTTACTCTGTATTTCTGTGCACCTCTAGTTCCAAGACAGGCAGTAACGGAACTAGGTGGGGGCGGGCCCTGGTGCAGGCTGTGCGCCACCCCCCCACCCTAGTCTGTGTGTGATTTACCCGCTGCTGCAGCCGATTCCAACCGGCTGCAGCGGCGCAAGACTGCCGGGGGGGCCCTGCGGGGGTGCGGGTCCTGGCCCAGTTGCACCCCCTGCTCCCCCGGTTGTTACGCCCCTGAAGACAGGGAATATTTGGAAGCAGTGTGGGAATGACTTCCCCATTCTGACTGCACCCAACCCTAACCCGCAATGGTTGACCAAATCTTGGCACAAACCTGCTCAACTGGTGGTCAACCTGCGGTTCGCGGTTCGGTCACTACTGACCAGCCAAAATTCACCAAACTGATTGATCCACTTGACACCAGCCTTCAGGAACCCATTTAATGTTGCACATACTGGTGAAGAAAGTTTGGGTCATAATAAAAAACTAAATAGAAGAATAATTTCAAATAAAATTCATTTAATGAGATACAAACACAGATGTGATAGAAGTGCTCCATCCTTTAAATAGGGTTTGTGTTGCCTAATTAAGAGGTACTTTTGTAAGCTGTGAAGACATTTAGCAAGTAAAGTGACACCATTACCAAGTATATTTGCAAGTATTTGATCTGCACATTTTAATAATTCTCACGACTTCTGTCATTTAGCTTTCCTGCTTCATGCGGCACAGTTTGCTATAGGGGTGTAATTTATGCTATTAAATGCAAACCGTGGGTGGGTGAAGTCTGGATAATTTGCTGTTCATTAGACAGATAATAGAATGCACCAATATGGATTTGAATTCAGCTTTGAGCTACCAAGGGTTGGCTCATGCTTATAACGCAAGCAGGGGGCTTTATATTGATGAGGGGAAAATTCATTTTAGTCAGTTGGAACTGGTACAATTACATCACAGGAACAAAAGTAACCTACAGTTAGCGATGGGCGAATTTATTCGGCAGGGGCGAATTTATTCAGCAGGGGCGAATTTGCAGCGAATTCCCGCGATTCGCCGCTGGTGAATAAATTCGCGAAACGCCAGCGAAATTTCGTCAGCAAAAAATCGCTAAAAAAACGAGTCGCGTGTCGTTTTTGAAAATGACGCGACGCGTCAAAAACTTTTTTCGCCAATTCGCAAATTTAGCTGGAAATTCTCGAATTTTTAGGCGAATTGAGACTGGGTAGATTCGCCCATCACTACCTACAGTATATTTGTGCCATTCTAAGGGCTTTCCCACCCAAGTCGTTCACCTTCCATAGTGCAGGAGACTACAACCTGGATCCAAAGGTTCAAAAAAGGTCAAATACCTCTGCTTAATAGAATTACTTGGTTTCAACCTGTGGGCTAAATCCTCACCCACCACCTACTTATGTGGCTTTTAAGGGAGAGAGACTGCAAAAACCCATCCTATTAAATTAATGGTGCTTTTGTGCTTTATTAAAACTTGGTTTGGGCAAATAGTGATGGGCGAATCTACCCTGTTTCGCTTCGCCGAAAAATTAGCGAATTTCCAGAGAAATTTGCGAATTGGTGGAAATAATTTGTGAAACGACTCACGCTTTGTTTTCGTCGCCTCGTTTTCGATGCGCGTCACATAAAAAATGACGAGTGACTCGTTTTTTTTTAGCTGCTGGTGAATTTTTGCTGGCGTTTCGCGAATTTATTCGCCAGCGACGAATCGCGGGAATTCACAGCGAATTCGCCCCTGGCGAATTAATTTGCCCATCACTATGGGTAACTTTTCTCTAAAGCCGCAAATGCTAGTGGCGGTGGAGGATCTATCCCTTAGATAGAAATCAACGCTCATGAGACACTAACTATATTTGCTGCACTTGCCACTAGGTAACACTTTTGCACCAATTAACACACATTACACCTTGACTTGACCTTGACTTTGCAAACGATATCTGCTCACTCACACAAAAATTTCCAACATATGGAAGCAAAGTTAGCCCATCTACTAGAGGAGAGCAGGAAGGTGGGACTGAAAATAAACTGAAAACCAAAGAGATGCGATTAAACAGCAAGGAAGATCCTAATCGGAAGCTCCAGGTGCATGAGAAACGCTTAGAAACTGTGACTGAGTTCCAGTATCTGGGAAGTCTGATGACAATCGATGGAGGTGCCAGTGCTGATGCTAAAAGCCGAATTAAGAAGGCGAATGCAGCCTTTGTACAACTGTATCAAATTTGGAGATTTCCATGAAAACTAAACTGAGAGTATTCCAGAGTAACGTGAAGCCTGTCCTCCTGTATGGATGTGAGATATGGAAGGTGACAGTGGAGATAACAAAAAGCCTCCAAACTTTTATAAACCGCTGCCTCCGAAGAATATTAAATATCTGGTGGCCAAATGTAATTTCAAATAAAGAGATGTGGGAGGGAACCCAAGAACAACAAGTGGACTTGCAGATCAAATGTAAAAAGTGGAGATGGATTGGCCATACCCTTCGCAAGGATAAATCAATTGAGAAAGAGGCCTTAAAGTGGAATCCTCAAGGCAGCAGAGAAAGAGGAAGACCAAAGACAACTTGGAGACGAAGTGTGGAAGAGGAAATAAAGAAAGCAGGGACATCATGGACTGAGATAGAAAAAATTGCCCAGGGCAGAAATTGGTGGCACACATTTGTTGAGGCCCTTTGCTCCAGTGGGAGACACAGGATTAAGTAAGGAAGTAACACCTATTACACCTCATTTAGCTTTTCCTTTTTGCTCACTTCCATACTCACACCTATACTCCTATCTATGCTCACACACATGCATACGCAAGTGTGCACCTATACATACAACTTTACTCTGCCTTTACTATACAACTTTACTCTGCCTTTACTATAGTCTCTTCCTTATCACACTTTGGTTTGGACAGTACCTCTCCCTTAAAAGCCGCATAAGCAGGTGGTGGATGAGGATCTAGCCCACAGGATGAAACCAAGCTTCAGGAGACATTTACTCCAAGTAATGTTATTAAGCAGAGGTATGTGACCTTGAGGTATGTAACCTGTGACAGGTTAGGGACCACCGTGTGGGGTTTACCTTGACTTGTTATGGTGGCTAGTGGTGGGCAAATTTATTTGCCTGCCACGAACTTGCAGCGAATTTCCATGTTTCGAGGCCAGCAGATAAATTCACGAAATGGCCGCAAAAATTCACCAGCGTCCAAAAATGTAGACGCCGGTGACAAAAAGGTTTGACGTCAGCTTCTGCTTTCTGTGCCGTTCTGACGCTGGCGACCATTTTGACACCGGCGACAATTTACCACAAGTCCATCGACTGAAGTGCGGTAAGTCACCGCAGCTTAAAAATGGTCACCAGCGTCAAAAGTCCCGTTTTGCAAATTTTTCGCCGTTAGGTGAAGCAACACAGGACACATTCACTCATCACTGATGGTGGTTTATCAACTTTATGATCATAACTTTCTAGCAAAAAAAATCCTGCTCTTCTTTTTTAAATACATGCACTTACATATTCACTGAATTATTAAGACTAGGGAATGTGCACTGATTAATTAGCACTTCCATTGTACTTAAAGGGGAAATCAACCCCTCTGGCTATAAACCCCTCCTTGCCAGAACCCACAGATTGCCAGTCAGGGCCTGCCGCCCACCCTTCGCTTGTTCCCAATTCTCTCCTCCATCTCTCAATTAGGAGAGCAGCTGCACGGGGAGATTTGTGTAACTTAGAGGAGAAGCAGGTCCTGCGTCTTGGGCCCCTTTGTTCCCTGGGCCCCGTCGAGTCTGTGGGTCTGTTTCATCTATAGTTACAACACTGCATATAAGGAAGATTGGTTATAATTTCCAGGGAAGAAATTTAGTAAGGATACTTGAAAATACAGGTATGGGATCTGTTATCCAGAAATCTGCTATTCAGAAAGCTCTGAATTGCTGAAAGGTAATCTTCCATAGAGTCCATTTTATTCTAATAATCCAGTTATTTTTTTAAATGATTTCCTTTTTCTGTGTAATAATAAAATAGTAGCTTGTACTTGATCCCAACTAAGATATAATTAATCCTTATTGGAAGCAAAACCAGACTATTGGGTTTATTTCATGTTAAACGTTTTTCTAGTAGACTTAAGGTATAAAGATCCAAATTACAGAAAACCCCCAGTCCCGAGCATTCTGGATAACAGGTCCCATACCTTTGTATTACTGGAGTACTACAGACAAGACCATCTAAAACCAGACTTGGCCATCCCCGGATACTGACCAACCAAGAGCGCTTATGTTGTTGTAGAAGTTAAATTCCAATTATCCTCCAGCATCTTGGGGTCTGTGGGGGTTGTAGTTTAACAGTGGCTGAAGAGTAAGGCTTGTGACACACGGGCAGATTTGGGGAGATTAATTCGCCTGGCGACTAATTGCTGCTTCTTCTGGGCAACAGTCTCCCTGAACTGCTGTAGAGTAAAGCTGCCCATACACGGGCAGATAAAGCTGCCGCTATTGGTCGTTTAGACCGATTTGACAGCTTATCTGCCCGTGTATGGGGGCTTCCGACGGGTCTTCCCGACTGATATCTGGACATGATATCAATCGGGAAGGTCAGATTTTCTTCCAACCCATCGGAAGTCCATTGCACTTCTTGTAATACAATCTTTCAAACATAGGGCTGAACATTACCCCAATATAGCCCTGCCAGTTAGTGGCATATCGGGGAAAGATCCGCTCGTTTGGTGATGTCGCCAAACGAGCGGATCTTTGCATCTATGGCCAGCTTAAGTCATGTGACACACGGGCAGATTCGGTGCCTGGCGACTAATTGCCGCTCCTTCCCCCGAACTGCCTTGAGTATCTTCCCATCCTCTACTGAAGTTTCCTCATGAGGCAACTTCAGAAAACGAACTGCCGTGTGTGCTTTAGCGCAGGCGACTTTTCTTTATAGAGGACAGGAAGACACACAAAGGCGGTTTGGGGAAATTGTCGACCAGAAGAAGAGGCGATTAATAATCCCCGAATCTGCCCGTGTGCCACAAGCCTAACTGCTAGGACAGTCCACTGTTAAAAAAATTTATATTTTTTACACTTGACCCTAAATAGGGCCCTGGAGACCTTATCAGACAACATGGACGATAATCTAATTATCCAGAATATACAAAGCGTTTGTTCCACAACGGTTGCTTTAAAATAACAAATGACCTTTTTTAATTTCCCGTGTTGTGAATCCTCTGCCCACCGATACCTTGGAGTCCCATATAACAGGCCGCTAATTGCTCCTGTTTGAAGCCGTCATTCCTTTGCAGATAGGAAGATCAAATAAACAATGATTGCGTCTGGCTGTTTCGTAGAGGAATGATTATGTGCATTATGATAATGTCTAACCTGAAATGCCAGGCAACTGCCAGTCTCACAGGGGTTATAAGGGCTGGAAGGCAATTGAACAGAACCGTGTGATTACATTATAATAATGACTTAATTGCAGCTCCGTCCCAGAAAACATTGGCGAGGCTCCTTGTGAAATTCAAGATGGCATTTTGATAAATGCAACGCAGCAGCTGACAGTTAATGCACTCCTAAGACACACTAATTAAATTCTGATAACATTCCCTGGTGCTGTTGGATTTTTTTTTTTACAGCTGGGTTATCCAACTGCAAGTCAAGATATTCACTTTAGCCTTAAGCAAGACATAGGCAGGAACAGCCACTCATTTCACCAGGTCGCCACCGAAATTGACTAATCTGATTGTTTAGCACTCATGGCAATTGTTGCCTTCAGACATGGACCCAGTCATTGACCGACACATCTAATTTGACCAATATTTAGGGACATATTCAGGGGGGTAACTATAGAGAAAGCAGATCCTGCGACTGCCGGGGGCCCAGAAAGTATAGGGGGGTCCATGAGGTCCTAATTAATGAACAATTTAAACATCTATTGGAAAAACAGGGCAACTTCTGTATATTTTGGGGGCCCTAAAATAAATTTGCTGTGGGGCCCAGTAACATCTAGTTACACCACTGGGCATATTTATCAAAATCCGAATTCTCCAGAGAATTTTACTTAAAAAACCAAACTAGAATCCACGATTTGACTTTGTATATAAAAAAAAGCCCTTTTTAATTGGATCTGGGACAAACATGAAAAAATCAAGCTAAAAATCGAAAAAAACGCCCATATTTTTAAATTTTTTCCCAAATTACTCGATTTTTTGGGGGGATTTTTGCTTGAAAAGTCCAAAATAGTTGGATTTTCAGGATAATTCCAGGGCACATCACAAAAACTTCCAAATAGGATAGGGACCTTTCCAGTTGACTTAGGTCTTAGGTCTGAGATGCCGGATTTTCAGATTCAGACTTTTTCCAGCCCAGGTCTCAAAAAATTTTAGGTTTTTTTTCTACTAAAAATTTTAATTTGGATGTTGATCATAGAAGAGATAATGTTAGGCCCATATATTGTCTAGTAGGCATCTGGCTGTAATGGTCAATAAAAGAGAATACAGGTATGGGATTATCCAGAAAGATTGGGACACGGAGTTGTCCGGATAAGGAATCTTTCTGTAATTTGGATCACCATTCCTTAAGGCTACTAAAAAAATCACATAAACATGAATTAAACCCAATAGGGTTTTTTTTGGGATCAAGTACAAGCTACTGTTTTATTATTACAGAGAAAAAGGAAATCATTATGGGACGTGGCCATCCTGTTATTCGTATAACGGTTTCCAGATAACAGATCCCATACCTGTATTAGAAATGACTCAATTTTTATTTTTCCAGCGGATTTCTCAGTGCAAGATCCTTTTGGAATCAAAGTGAAAAGACTGGAAATAACATAACTCCTACCACAATGCTAAAGTATCTGTACCGGAGGCTGATAAGGTAGGCTATCCTTGTGTGATTAGGTGTGATTGGCACCCAATAACAATAGAGTGCCTTGTAGCACAAAGCAGTCAGTATCAATGTTGTTACATTCATAAAACATAAGTAGATATTTGGTTAACGCTCCACGCCTTGTAAATTTAACAAGCCGTTTGCTGAAACACTTTGATAAAGATTTTAGAAGCACTATAATATTGCTGCAGACAGAGCAATATCATGTTAAACTGTGCCTGAAATTACTTTTGAGATTGACGTGCAGAATAAGATTGTGCTCTTTTTCTTAAAAAATATTCTGCTTATTTTAGGCTCCAACCTCTTCATCTATCCACCATCTGCATTTCTGTGGGAATCATCTCTCTAGTCCACTGGGGTTCTTTTTGGGAACTGCCCAAGCACCAGTGGGACAACTGCAGACGTTTGTGGTGGTCGAATATTCTGCTGATAACCAACTTTGTGTCCATTTCAGAATCAGTGAGTCTTCGGCAACTGTGAAACTACAGCGTGTGTGGGATGTTTCACTAATTTTTAACACTTGAAATTCTTTAAGAAAATGATGAATTTTGGAGCTGTTACAAAAAGGTATCATTGGTGCCGACACCCTAGACCAGGGGTCCGGTCCCAAACCCTTTGAGCCACATTTAAATATAAAAAGTTAGGAAGTAACACAAGCATGAAACAAGTTCCTTGGGGTTCCCAATAAGGGATGTAATTGGTAGCAGGCCCGGACTGGCAGCAATCTGTGGGTTAGGGCAAATGCCAGATGGGCTGCTATAAGGTCCCATAGAAAGTCAGTATTTAGTGGGCTGGTGGGGACTGTTTGGGCCTCTATGTGGGCTGATTGGGCCTCTGTGTAACTGAAATGCCAGGGCCTATTTTGATTCTCAGTCCAGTCCTGATTGGTAGCTCTTATGTAGACTTCCAGACTACAGGTGGGTCTGGCAGAACACATGATCTTTATGCCTCCAAAGTTGCCTCCAAACCAGGAATCCAAAAATGAGCACCTGCTTTGAGGCCACTGGGAGCAACATCAAAGCTCTTGGTGAGCAGCAGGTTGTTCAAGATCCTTTGGTGGGGGATCACCAATTTTCAAATAAAAAAAAACTCAAAAATTCGCGCAGCTGACTGTTGATGAATAGGCCTCCTGCAAATAAAAAAGTGGAAAAATATCCAATATATAGAATTGCTTCTATAACTTGCTTTAAATGCTTGTAGGCAAGTTCATATCTCAAGTTCTGCTAAGCCATGGAGGTGCTCAAGAGCATTTACACAAGACAATCTGGTTTTAGAACACGAATATTCCTTATTTTATCTATATGACCCTGCAAACAAACATCTGGGGATTAATATATGTCTTTAGCCATTCCACAGAGTATAGCTATTGGTATGCTAGTAGGCTTATTATCGTATTAGTAGGTGTATTAGCTTAATTAAATCAAAAATAGCAGTGGGTGTCAGCTTTACTTCAGCAAAACTCAGAAAAAATTGTGAAGTGCATTCAGGTCAATAGACCGTCGAAATAAGTTTGATCCACGACAATTTTTATGCATGTGACAATTTTTACATGCGCAGTGTACGAAAAATTTTCTGCGAATCCATGCCTGGCTAATAAATTCACCCATCGCTATCATTGATTATGTATTCAATACACTGTAAACTATGTCAATAAAAAATACAGGTATTGGATCCATTATCTGATAAACCCGTTATCCAGAAAGCTCTGAACTATGTAAATGCCGTCTCCCATAGGGGTAAATTTATCAAAGAGTGAAGTCAAGAGTGAAGTTCCGCCACTAGAGGGAAATTCCGCAGCTCTCCATTCATTTCTATGGGATTTTTGAAGGCGTATTTATCAAAGGGTGAAATTTCACTTCACCCATTGATAAATAGGCCTTTCAAAATCCCATAGAAATGAATTGAGAGCTGCGGTATTTCCTCTAGTGGCGGAATTTCACTATTTGATAAATTTACCCCATAGAGTCCATTTTATCCAATAATTTGTTTTAAATTTTTTTCTGTAATAATATAACAGAATCTTGTACTTGATCCCAACTAAGATATAATTGATACTTAGAAGCAAAACCAGCCTAATGGGTTTATTTAATGCAGTGATCCCCAACCAGTAGCTCGTGAGTAACATGTTGCTCTCCAACCCCTTGGATGTTGCTCCCAGTGGCCTCCAAGCAGGAGCTTATTTTTGAATTCCAGGCTTGGAGGCAAGTTTTGGTTTCCTAAAAACCAGGTGTACTGCCAAACAGAGCCTCAATTTAGGTTGACAATGCACATAGGGGCTACCAAATGGCCAATCACAGCACTTATTTGGCACCCCCAGAATATTTTTCATGTTAGTGTTGCTCCCCAACTCCTTTTACTTCTGAATGTTGCTCATGGTTTCAAAAGGTTGGGGATCCCTGATTTAATGTTTACATGATTTTCCAGAAGTTCTAAACTACAGAAAGACCCCAGATCTCAACATTCTGGATAACAGGTCCCCATACTTGTAGACAAACAGCAAAGGAAATAAATATGCAGATAGTATAAATTATAATGGTTTCAAGCCATGTTTTTGTCCCTAAGGCAATGATAAGTTATGGAGGTGTTTATGAGTATTTACGGAATGCAGTCTTATTTTAAAGCATTTATACAAAACTTGTTGAGGTGGCCCTACGGGGAATTAACATGGACACGGTCAATCTATTGAACATTCGAGTGCATTGATTTTCATGAGCAGAATCCAGCAGTAAGTGAATTACTTCGGAGCAATTTTCATGGCATTAAAGCTGCACCTCGACTCTAGGGGAAATCGATTCATTTCAAAGTTCACTGAAAACAATTAAATGGCGAGACATAAAAACTTAATGTAACGTTTCACTAAGAATCTTTATTTGCCTTGGAAAACAAAAACCATATACAGTATAGAGCAATGGGAAACATTACTTTTGGCTGACCTCTTGGTACTTTCATTTGTTTCAGTGCAGCGGGTGGTCCTGGTATCTCTCTAATGACTTCCAGTTCCATCTAACGACACCTCTTCTCATCTTCTTGTATGTCAAGTAAGTGTTTCTTCAGGCCCATGTAATTATTTTGCCTTCCATGCCTCTTTAGGGGCAAAATGGCTTGGAAATCCCCTGAGGCTTCTGTTATTAAAAATATAGATCATGGGAAGAAGGGCATCACGCAAAAAAATGTCATTGTCTATAAAACCGACATAAGATTTATTCCCTGAAGTACAGAAAAGCATTGAGTTTATTGACATCCAGAGGACGAAGACTAATTGAGATCTCTGTAAACTCATAATCTGAGCAAGAACTTATATAAATGTTACA
>CM044431.1:222968287-222979540 GCA_024363595.1 Xenopus borealis | reverse complement strand
GCTAAGTCTGGGTGGTGGAAGAAGAAGAAGAAGTAAGATACTCAGTTTTGGTAAAGTTGAGCTTTAGGTAATGTTTGTTATTGCAGGAGAGGAGCTCTGAGAAGTGGGGTGAAGATTGGGGAAGCTTCACATTGTGACATGGTTTACTGAGAGGAATAAGTGGACATCACAGAGAGTTGAGGAACTCCAACAGAAGGGAGGGATGGAGGGGGGAAATGAACCCCAAAAGAGAGCTGTGCAAGCTAATGGAGGGTAGGAAGGAAAAAAGAGAGAGAGGGAACATTACCAGGAAAATAAACCCAGAAAAAGAGCCATGGAAGCTAATGGAAGGTAGATAGAAGTGATTTGATGGATTGTGCCAAAAGCTGCCTCGAGGAAAATTTGACTCTTGCAGAGTTGCTAAATTGTGTGGGCACTCCCATAAGAGTTGAATTCCAGTTCCAGTAGAGTGCTTTAGAGGGAAGACCGATAATCCGATCCTACAGAGAATCATGTATGGAGATATCTTGACGGAGGCAGTCTAAAGATGGCCACACACCTCTCCAGAACGAATTGCTAGCTTATTGACTAATGTCTTACTGATTTATGGCTAAAAATTAACCAGAGATCTAACAGATTAGAAAATCAATTTGCCTGAATGACTGTGTTGATGGGACTCCCTGGGCCCCATTCCGGTTTGGCTTAGAGTGCAAATGGCAATATTAGGTTAAGATCTTCCTGTTTGGCAACCTCATTAATGAATGGAGGAGCAATCGTATGCTGGGATGTATAGTTTCCCCAGCGGAGATAGCACAAGATTTAAACTAGTGAAAGAGTGGAAAATTAAAAATAAGGCATCCTCCTAGCAGTGGTGGTTCGCCTTTATGTTTAATTGTTATGGAATGGCTAATAATTCTAAGCAACTTTTCAATTGGCCTTCATTTTTTCTTTTTGCCATCTTCTTGCCTTGACTCTTTCCAGCTTTTAAATGGGGGCCCCTGACCCCATCTACAAATACTCTATAAGGCTATAAATGTATAGTTATTGCTATGTTGTATTACTCCTCTTTCTATTCAGGCCACTCCTATTCATATTCCAGTCTTTTATTCAAATCAATGCATGGTTGCTTGGGTAATTTGTACCCTAGCAACCAGACTGCTGAAATTGCAAACTGGAGAGCTGCTGAACAAAATCAATAACTCAAAAACCACAATTAATAACAACCAATTGCAAATTGTCTTCGAATATCACTCTGTAAATCAGAAAAAAACAGTTGAACAACCCCTGTAACAAGTGTAGAAATTTGTAATGTGATTCTTTTTATTTATTTTTTTTTCAGGGAAAATGGAGATATCAAATTCCTCACTAAAGGAGATAACAATGAAGTCGATGATCGAGGATTATATAAGGAAGGGCAGAATTGGCTGGAAAAGAAAGACGTTGTGGGGAGAGCGAGGGGGTAAGTCTTCATCACCGGAATAATGTTACAGGTTAATGAGAACTTCTCACTTCTCTATTGGAAGCAGAGGCAGTGATTAGCTTAGGGGCCCTTATTGTGCCCCAAACAGCTGCCATCAGTCTGGAGTCTGTGAGTTTAATCCAGGCCTGGACTGGAATACAAAACTCTGAGTCGGTAATATTTGTACTCGCACATGCAGGTGTTTCAATCCTGCTTTTAAAACAGGAAGAAAAGACAGAATTATAGTGTAATGTTTGCCTGGATAAATCATGAAGATAAATGAAGCAGTTCTTGGACGTACTACGGGGATTGGCGACTGTATCTCTTGAATTGCAAAGTGTTAGAATAAATGGCCATTCAGCGGCAGCCATTGTGTATCTAAAGTCATGTTCACCTTAAGTATATTGTTCTGGCACTTGAGACCATTGTTAATTACAAAGAAATAGCTGCCCAGTGCATTGCATGGCACATCATTAGCCGATCAGACGGAGCTTTAACAATGCATTTAATTTAAGCCATCATGCAGGTATTATGTGAGCGGTATGAACCCGTATTCAGCCTCCCTTTAAACAAAAACCTCTTTTTCATTGGATATGATGTAGCGTCTCTCTCAGGGCTCTGTGATTTTATTGGAATATATTCCCTATTACTGTAAAGAAACTGCACACAGTTTTACATGATAAAACTAAAACCAGGATTTTTCTGTATATACAGCATGTCAGGCATAAAGTTGATTTTGCCCAAAGGACATTGCTTGTCTGTTTATTACCCATTTATATGGTTGATATCTGTCGCTATTGTCAGCAGCACTACACATTGCATGTGCTTCTATTCTTGTGTCTTGCATAAAAGGTTTGGTTAAAGGGGAACTAAAGTCTAAAATACAAAAATGCTAGAAATACTGTATTTTGTTTACCAAATATAAACATGAACTTACTGCACCACAAGCCTAATCAAACAAATGATTTATGCTTTCAAAGTTGGCGACAGGGGGCTGTCATCTTGTAACTTTGTTATACATCTTTGCTGTTCGTAAGTATGATCATTTCCCTGCCAGGACCGTCTAAAGTTTCCTATCTGCAGCAATCAGAGTCAGGTTTCTTATAAAAACTTTACACATTTTCAAATTAAAGTATATTTGAGATAGTAAAATTTTTTTGCCTTTACATCCCCTTTAATTGCTCTTTGTTGAATAAGGTGCAGGACCTGCAGGCAGGAGTATGTATGGGAATTAACTCCTGCCTTGAGGAGGAGGCACTTTCAGCGGTCCCTAAGGCTAATATCATACTTGGAAATACTTGTTCCTGCAATAAGTCACAGTGCCATACATCTGTTAATCTATGGGGGGGTAGATTTTGGCCTGAAAGGCAGAATTCACTGATTGAAAATCCAAAGTGCCCTATAAATTAGGGGATAGGTTCTAGTGATGCGTTGATTGACCCAAAACCAGTAGTGACCTGCGGGTTGACCACAGTTGGGTTGGTTTGGGTTGAAGTATGGCCAGTCTTTGGGGTTTGGGTTGAAGTATGGCCAGTCTTTGGGGTTTGGGTTGAAATATGGCCAATCTTTGGGGTTTGGGTTGAAGTATGGCCAGTCTTTGGGGTTTGGGTTGAAGTATGGCCAGTCTTTGGGGTTTGGGTTGAAGTATGGCCAGTCTTTGGGGTTTGGGTTGAAGTATGGCCAGTCTTTGGGGTTTGGGTTGAAGTATGGCCAGTCTTTGGGGTTTGGGTTGAAATATGGCCAATCTTTGGGGTTTGGGTTGAAGTATGGCCAATCTTTGGGGTTTGGGTTGAAGTATAGCCAGTCTTTGGGGTTTGGGTTGAAATATGGCCAATATTTGGGGTTTGGGTTGGGTGTGGGTCAGACTAGAGAAGTACACAGCTCCTCGTCTCCAGAAGAATCCATGTCTTGGAAGCAGAGGTGTGCACAGACGTAGTGTACAGAGTGAGATGAAGTTGGTAAGGTTTTGTGGGTTATGGTTTTGCAGGTTAGGGTTGGGTGCGGGTTGTGTTTTTCCTGACCTCAACACTACTATTAGGTGCCTCACTCATGAATACTGTGCTGCAGAGTTCAGGCAATACTGTATTCATTGGGAGAGGGGATGCAGTCTGCACACATTTTGCACATTTTGTGCACTTAACACCCTTCCTTGGCCCCTGTGGGTCTAGCACATTTCATTTGCATTTATGAACAAGCCCCTTGGCATTCTGAAGACTGTTGCTTGGGCTAGTGACCCCCAGTGCTGCGGGTGCCGTGGCCCTTCTCATTTGCCTTTGGTGTGCGCGACCTTCTCGGTGCCCCGTCCTGAATCGCTTACAACGCTCTCAGCATCCTATTAAGCACATTACACCTCGATGGCTCACGTAAATCACTTGTATCTTTGTGGGTCTTTGATTTCCAAGTGCAGACGGTTCAATAATATGGATGAGAAGCTTCCGGGGAGAGTTGGTAGAAACTGTTGGCCCTGAAGGAATACGATTATAGAAACTTGCTGCCTCGGCTGCACGGAATTAAAAGGCAGTCTCTCTCCTCTCACGACTTGATGGGTGGGCGTCATGAAAAGATAAGTTTCATAAAAGGGCTAAGAAAGGAGAATTTATAGCGTGTTAATCGGTTAACCGCAGGGTAACCCTCGGAGAAAGCTCTTTAATCACTTTTATTAAGCACTTTACTGCTCAGTGAATACCCAAGTAAAGACCCCCATGATCCAAGCGCTCAGCAGTCTGATCTGAAGAGAGAGCTGGAGACAGGCAGAGGCCGTGCTTCCCTGGGTATATTTAGCATGAAACATTGATTAGCACCCAGCAAACGTTATAAAGGGCAGGCTGGAAGCTGCTGTGTATTCTCCACATCAGTAATTATAACATCAACTTACATGGACAATTCTAGGCAGAAATGGAGCATGTGTTTTCGGTTCAGTAACTAACGCAGAGAGAGGGAAGTCAGTTGCTCAGGGATACGCGGATGCTGCTTTTTTTGCCTCTTAAATTTGCTTAAAATACCAAAAAAGAAATTTGAAACTTCTTAAATGTTTTTGGCCGTTCAAGCAGAAAGAGGTTGAAATGATTCACCCTCATATCTGGCTGAATGCGTATCCAGAAAAGTTCCCTTTCAGAACTACAACTCCCAGCATTCTGCTGACAGCCGACTTGTGTTAGTTAAGATACAAATGTGTGAGGTCCCTGTTATGATTTGACCAGATTCTTTTCTGTGAGCGAGTATGCAAGGGTAATGTTTTTTAAGCAATGAAATGGAATGTACCCCCTACTGTAAATGATAAGGATATTAGAAGTCACTGAGGGGTGTGACCATATAAAGACACAAGGCTGCAGGCTGAGTTATACAGGGAACTCTGAGTATCACTCATGTATTATAAGGGATAATGTACCCCCTACTGTAAATTATAAGGATATTAGAAGTCACTGAGGGGTGTGACCATACAAAGGCACAAGGCTGCAGGCTGAGTTATACAGGGAACTCTGAGTATCACTCATGTATTATAAGGGATAATGTACCCCCTACTGTAAAATCTCTTAGGGCCTTTGTATGAAAATACTATGTATGTTGTATATAGCATTTCTAACAAGAGGCAATTAATGATTGTAAAGTATATTCTTTTTTTTCTTTTTCTTTTTTTTTACATATCTCTACACAATATATTTGACCTTATCTCCAAATATTCAGTGTATTCATTAATGAAACCACAGCATAATCTTTAGTAAAAATAAGAAATGAACTATCCATTCGTGTTTCTTTAAAAGGGTATTGGAAGTCAGAAGCCTCTGTGCATTTACATTGTCACCAAACTCTTCTGTGACATCTACAGACATGAGACGGAGTTACAGTATAATCAGTATCAGTTACAGTACTACGTAGCTACATGTACAGTAGAATATATACAGGGGAATGTAATAAAAGTCGGTAACGGAAAGACTATTTGCGAGGCGAAAAGTTAAGCCTTTGCGCGAACAAATTTTGCTTTGTGCAAATTCAATATAGCTGTGGCGAACACTGAAACTGTTTAGCGAATTTTACAGTTTGCACCAATGCGCAGTCAGTAGAGTCCTGCGCAGGTCCATTTTTTGGGACCCGTACCTGCAACCCACATTCTTACCCGATTGGACCCGCGACCCGACCCCCGCTTGGACCCGGACCCGCTGACCATCAAGAATCAGGAAGTACTGTCATTGTAAACAGGAAGTGACATCATCGGAAGTATCCGTGATCAGAAAAACAAAGTGTAAAACAGGAAGTGCTGTCATTGTAAACCGGAAGTGACATCATCGGAAGTAGATGTGCTTATAAAAAAGGAGTAAAAATCGCTATGGAGAAGATCTGCGGCCCGACCCTCAACCCGCATCTATACCGGCACCCGGAACTTCTACATGCAACCCGTAGGGTACCGCAGGATTTTGCCGGTAACCCGCGGGTAACCGACCCGCTGCAGGACTCAAGCAGTCAGTGTAATAAAACTTCTTTCTGAAAAAGTCGTTATGTTTGCTCCAAAAGATTATCACACCTTCAAGCACTTCTTAAGAGTTTGAGAATTCGCAGTGCAATAATAGTTTAAGGAACAATATTACATTGTGAGATGGGGATTTTTATTCTTATTGGTGCAAATTGTTTTGCTCTTTGCGACTTTAATTACATCCCCCCCCATAAAATGCTATTGGTATGGGCTCATGTCTAGCAATGCAGAGACAGAATGAATCTAATATCGCTGTCACTTGGTTCTGTCCTTAGAGGAATAGCAGTGAGAGGGAAAGAATCATTCCATGTACAAGAGACGGGGCTGTGCTGCAGGTTTAATGAGACATTAAATTGTAAACTCTTTGCTTTTGTTTCTCTGGTGTTCCAGCCCAGGGACCATGTTACATTATATTTGTAGAAGGAATCTCTGGGGTAATCATTGAATTTAAATGAGCATCAAGCCATGTATTATATATGTGTGACAAGAGGAGCTACTGGCATTAGTTTGTTTTGAGTAACAACCTCATGAAGGGAGAATTATATACCCAAAATATTGAAGACCCTCTTTGTTTCATAAGACAATAGTAATCTAAAATATTGTCTCCTAGCTTTCAGCCCAGCTTTTATTCTGACTTGTGTTCGCTCTATACCCCCTCCATCTATTGCCTTGGGCTCCATAGGGGGCCCATCCTGCGGTTGGAAGAGCCTTGGTTAATGGGACTGAGTATAACTGCAATGTAGTGCATCTAGGCAGGGAGATAGTAACATAGTAAGTTAGGCTGAAAAAAGACTCGCGTCCATCAAGTTCAACCTTTTTTTTTTTTTTTTATTTTAATTTTAACTGCCTAACTGCTAGTTGATCCAGAGGAAGGCAAAAACCCCATCCTAAGCCTCTCCAATTTGCCTCAGAGGGGGAAAAAATTCCTTCCTGACTCCAAAAAGGCAATCGGACTAGTCCCTGGATCAACTTGTATAATGAGCTATCTTCCATAACCCTGTATTCCCTCACTTGCTAAAAAGCCATCCAACCCCTTCTTAAAGCTATCTAATGTATCAGCCAGTACAACAGTTTCAGGGAGAGAATTCCACATCTTCACAGCTCTCACTGTAAACTTTTTTCCAGCTTTGTAATAATTTGTAGATATCCCAGTGTTGATCCAAGCATTTCTGTGTGCCAAACATGTGCCACGGGCTTGGGAATTATGGGCTAGTTGGTACACACCAACATTAGTCAGGGATATATTGTATATATATCTATCTGGGTAAATTATCATGAGACATAATCAGGTCGAAACATAAACATAATATATCGCCTGCATATTACAGGCATGAAAATCCATATCATACACCATGTCCCCCTATAAATAATAATAAGTAATACCAAAATCCTAGGCATTATTCAGTGCCCGATTGCAGCAAATTCTTGGATCCACTAGGATACATTTGTCAATGCAAGTACATGTGTTTTCCTGATTTTTTCCCCCCCATAATTTCTGCATAATGCGGTCACACCCAAATCTGCATCCACCTTGCGATTTTGACACAAATTGGGTGCAAGTTGCATCAAATCTCATTTGTATCCAGGCCCGGACTGGCAATCTGTGGGTTAGGGCAAATGCCAGAGGGGCTGCAATAAGGTGCCATAGAAAGTCAGTATTTAGTGGGCTGGTGGGAGCTGATTGGGCCTCTATGTGGGCTGATTGGGCCTCTATGTGGGCTGATTGGGCCTCCGTGTACCTGAAATGCCAGGGCCTATTTTAATTCTCAGTCTGGACCTCTTTGTATCCTGTTTACTGTGTGCAAGTCCAGTGTTCCTGTTGATGCAACCTGCTATGGGAACTCTGGAGCTACCATCAGGTCCAGGATTGCAGTAGCACAGGGGTTCCCCAGCACCAATTGGGACATTGGAAGAGGGAGAACTGATGCATTGGCAACCATGTGGAAGTGCAAGAACGTTAGGTTGCATATACCTTTATGAATTGCATCAATATTCACTTGCAAGACTTGGGGGTGCATTTCCTTGTCAAACAGTGAGGTGCATGTACTGTATTGCTACATTATGTACATAAATACTAATACAGTTTATATTGATTTATTGCAGGTTTTTGCCATATGTTGGTATGGTTACTATCGTCATGAACGATTACCCAAAATTTAAGGTAGGTAGCAAATTTTTATTTGCAACTAAGATTCCAATCTTTTTAAACCCTGGCCACTGTTACTACTAAATCAGCTTCAGATTTATAAACTTTAGCCTTTAGTCGTCGATTTTACTGGTATTTCCTAATACCAATAGTAGATATATAAGGGTATAGATGTGCAAACTATGGCGCTACAGATTTAGTTGCATTTCAACTCCTAGGATTAGAGCCAATTTTACCCTGGAACCATCATTGTTGGGATCCTCTAGCTTGATTTGTAAAATATAGAGAGCTGTGCATCATCTGGATATCTAGATTTGTTCGTAGCTGTAGAAGGTTTTAGAACAGTGCAGTTGTGGATGGGGGATCCGATACATTAGTATTTGAAACACACACAAAAGTTTTCATATCTTAATATGTAAAAGTAGACACTTCTGGTCTCCTGCGATTTTCTAGTCACCAGGTGAAGATGTATTGGTAGATCTACGATCCATGAGAGTGATCTAAAGCTTCTTGCTTTGTCATTGTGCTTCATAACACATGATTGAAAATGGTGGAACTGATTCATAATAGTGGTTGTGTGTGGTTTAAACGATAGGCTTAAGCTAGAGAAATGTGTCCCCAAAAAACAGGACAACCAGACCACTGACCATTTTATCAAAAAACATGCTGACGCCCAAATCCAATCTTTTTGGAGTCTCCATAGCAAAAATTCAGGGTGCAGGGATTTCCTTTTCACTGTTGAAAAAATTATTAATTTTCTATTCCAAGCGTAATATGTTATAATATAATCTTTGTTTTTGTTTTTTTTACAGTATGCAGTTTTGGCCATAATGGGCGCCTTTGTACTTTTAAAGCGTGAATCCTAATCCTGGAAAAAGGCACAAGAATAATAAAGACATCATTCAGACTAATATAACTAATATATATATATCATTGTCTTCTCCATAAAGAACATAATAACCTGGGAACTGTTCTGGACATACAAAAACTCATGTTCTTCTAGATGTCACGTTTTAGCTATTTATTCAGGTAACCGTTTCAGTTGACATTTTATAAAACAGTGTAAAATGTTTTTCTTATAATATGACCTAATAAAAATCAACAAATAACGGCTGCCTCTTACTATTATAGTGCACTTATTGGTTTGATTAAAAAGAAAGTTCGCAAGACCTGCTTCGGTTGATAGAGAGAAAGAATACAAAACCCCAGGAGATCATCTACAGACAAGAAATTGACAGCGGGTGGTCTAGCCAGCCCATAATTTACATATTATTTACACACACTGTAAAGTACCATTTCACCACCCATGAGCCTCATTTAAGCATAAAAAAAGTTGGGTGCAACCCAAACATGACACAAATGCGTAGGGTGCCCAATAAGGCCTGTAATTGGCTATTTGGTAGTCCCTATGTGGACTGGCAGCCTACAGGAGGCTCTTTGGCAGTACACCTGTTTTTTATGCAAGCACAACCTCCAAATCTGGAATTCAAAAATAAGCATCTGCTTTGAGGCCACTGGGAGCAAAATCCACGGGGTTAGTGAGGAACATGTTGCTCACCAGCCACTGGTTTGGGATCACTGTATTACACTGTCCAGTCTCTGAGCCATTTCACCCCAGCCAAGACTAGCATATTAGGCCTATTGGGCAAATAAAACTGGTCCATTTGTTTAAGTGATTGAATGGATTTTGGTATAAGTTCGAGCCTGAATGCACCAACTAACCAACAAAACATGGCACTAAGAGATGAGATCTCCAGTTTGTAGAGTTGCTTGAAATTGCTCAACCAAATTGTAGCTTGTATGGCCTCATTTAGTCTACTTAGGACTAAGGATGCACCGAATCCAGGATTCAGTTTGGGATTCTGCCTTTTTAAAATGGATTAGAATCGAATCCTTATTTGCATATGCAAATTAGGGTCAGCAAGGGAAATCAAGAAACTTTTTGTCACAAAACAAGGAAGTAAAAAAAATTTTTTCCACTTTTTCCATTCCCGATAAGGATTCGGTTAGGCATTTGGCAAATCTGTCATGAGGGATTTGGGGATTCAGCCAAATCCAAAATAGTGGATTCAGAGCATCCCTACACAGGACTATGTGAAGAATAATATGGTGTAAAATATTCCTATAAAATAAATAAGATGTTCTTTTCTACAGTTACATTATGGATACCAAGAGAACATGTTGAGAAGAAGATTAATGGAGGACCATAAATGAGGCAGAGGAAAAATAAACAAGAAACATGAGGATAACTGAGTCAAGGGCAGATAGGACATCAGGTGATTAAAAGATGCTGAGGGTGAGGCAGTGATCACGTGGGCCGCAGGGAATTAGGACATGGGAAGCAATGTATTCCTGTTCATCAACAGAAGGCAGTGGAGAGGAGGGAAAAATTGTGTCCGGGCAGGGTAAGCTGGAGAAAAATAAAGTCAGCAATGACATGGGGCTAAGTACAGTAAAAGAGTAATAAAAACTAGAAGAAATTATGTGAACACCGAAAACTCCTACATTACTATATTATAGGCTTCTCTTACCCCTTCATTTCATAGTCCTGCCACCTCTCTTTGAGGAGGACAAGTTGGTAAGTTTGCATATCTTGGAACAATTACGTTCTTGGAAAAGAATACAGCTAAATTGTAAAGCTGGATCACCAGATATACAAATAGAAACAATAGAATTCTACCTGTATCTGACGATTCAGCACTAACAGCAACCGATGTTCAGGTGCCTTCAAAGGTCCCAATCAAGATATACTGTATTTGGTGGAACTAACCAGGATAACGCAGAAATTCGCTGCAAATTATTCTTTTATTCCACGCTACATGTTTCGAGTGTACCATTGACACACATTTTTTTATAGGTGTACAATGGGAGGAGATAAAAGGTGAAAGGGTAACACACCCATTGTTAGGATTAACCCTTACAATACAAAAGAGTAGAAACGACATTATAATATGTGCCACAGGGCCCAATCAAAATGTTCCACCTGGGCCAATCAAAGAGCCGACTGATATCCAAGTTTTCTGCTATCAGTTGGCTTGTCTCCCGCCATACACGCACCAAATTTGGTACAAAAATTTGTTACGTACGATAATATCGGTGAGTGTATGGCCACCTTTAGGGTTGGGTGTGGGTCAGACTGGGAAAGTACATTCCTCCACTGCTCCCGAAGATTCCCTGTCTTGGAACCAGAGCCATGCACAA
>CM044431.1:222918784-222931249 GCA_024363595.1 Xenopus borealis | reverse complement strand
GGGGGGGAGGGCAACATACACAGACCAAATAGCTACCACCTTAGTCTGGAGGGGCTAGGGGCAACTTCTATGGTGGCCACCTTTGGGGTATTTGATATCTATCAATATCTCACTATTTGTGAAACAGAATTATTTAATGAATGTTTATAATGGTGACAGTTCCTCTTTGCTTAACAATCGTTCAGTATTGGTTTCTAGGTATGCTCATAATTGTTGTCTATTTATTTAGTAGATTAAAACCTCTGTCCATCATTAGAAGGTTCCAGATTAATCTTCTGCATATTATTATTTCTAGAACCATTGTCGTTGTTTTTTAAATTTAATTTAACCACCTTCCAAGTGGAAGACTTTGGAATCTAGAACTCTGCCATTGAATGCTTTGCCCCATATTATTATGAGCTGAACCAACTCATCTGGAGAGTTTGTGAGCTGTAAATATTTCCAAATTGGTCTGGCAAGTGGAAAAGTTCTTGAAACGAAGCTGAACAAAGTTGACGTGCCTGCTTCAGACAGGGCTTTTTAAGCTAAGCACAGATTGTGAAAATATAATTAGAGACGGGGCTTTGTTTCCACACAATGAGTGGGAAATGCTGAAAGGAAAGGTCTCCCAGGCTTCAGTGAACCACCTCCGAGCACAATGGCCGCACTTCTCCGCTCCCTAATGAGAAACGTTAATTGCCACAATTTCCAGATTGCGTTAAGTGCTCAGCTCGCTGAAAATAAGGGGGTGTTTCATTTTAATGGTTCTTAAACTTCTCGTCCCCATTAAATGCGGTAACGGAGATAATGAAATATAAAATGGCCTGTGTTTGTTTTTTTTTTTACTTAAAACAATGCAGCGTTTATGAACTTTTTCAAATTTTTATTTTGATTCTAAAAGCTTTTGGCATTTTTATGGTTTTACTCATGTGCAACTGGTGCTCGCTGTGTCTAAATTTGTGATGGCGTGTAATACCGTATGTAAAGGAAACGAAGCCGTGGGAAATGAAAATGCTGTATTGTTCCTAAAAATCAGGACATATATTTAGCCGTCCGTCAGAAATGTGATGTCAGAAGGGTTTGAAAGGGATTGTCCATTTGGGGCAGATCTCTTTACTGGGGCTGTGGTTGGCTCAGGCTCCCCAGCAGACATTCACCTTGTTCAGAAGATGGAGGCCAAATAGGAAGAGCCAGGAAGTATATATTGAACATTACATGAAATGGTCATAGATATCCCAAGGTCAATGGAGAATATTATCCCCCCCCCCCAGGTACCTGGATATAGGAGTAGACAGAGCCGGGCCACACCAGCCAGGAGCCCTAGGCAACCTGGCAGGCCACAGTGCCAGCTGAACGCATACACAGAGGCCCAAGAGCACAAAAAGAAGTCAGGGAGTGCAAGAAGAAGACGGGAACTGAGGCGATCAGACATGGGGTAGGCATTGCCTCCATATTTTCACTCTAGGCACGCTTCCCTACTCTGCCCACCCCTTGGCCTGGCCCTGGGAGTAGAGGTAAAGGTTAAAGGCATAGTTCACCTTTAAAATAACTTAAATATGTTTTAGAATAGCTAATTCCAAGCAACTTTTCAATTGTCCTTTTTCTTTTCGTCTAAAAACAAACTCTCTGTAAGGCTACAAATGTGTTGTTATTGCTACTTTTTATTACTCATCTTTCTTCAAACCCTTTAAAGGATACATTAAAATGAAGGGAATATAAAAGTGACCAGGGCCTCCCATAAGTAAAAAAAAAAAAGGTGCCCAGGCCCTCCCCGAATAAGTTTAAAAAATACATTGGTGACCAGGACCCCCTCCATAAGTTAAAAAAAAAAACACATTAATGACCCCCGAATAAGTTTAAAAATATATTGTGACCAGGGCCCCCATAAGTTTAAAAAAACAAATTGGTAACCAGGACCCCCACAATAAGTTTAAAAAAACATATTGGTGACTATGGCCCCCTCCATAAGTTAAAAAAAATTTGGTGACTAGGGCCCCCATAAATTAAAAAAAAAAACACATTGGTGACCAGGGCCCCCAATAAGTAAAAAAAATGGTGACCAGGGCCCCGATAAGCTTCAAAAAAACACATTTTCTCCCATAAAAGTAACATAAAAAACATTGGTGGTTAGGGGTATAAAAAAAATTAAATAAAAGACCATTGGTGTTCAGTGGAACTTACCTTTAACAGTCTTCTTCTTTCTCCTCTTGTTCAGCTCCTTCTCTTCTTTGGCTCAATTCATCATCATCTTTTGGCGGCTTTTTGGTCCTTCTGATTATTCGTGACTTAAGGGAGGCCCGGCAATCCAGGAAGTGTAGATCTGCCAGGCCTCCCTTCATGCTTTCAAGACCGCCGGGCCCGGTACAACGGTACCTGCTGTGCCCCTTAATGGCGGCCCTGGCTCCACCCTTTCCTTTTGTGCTTAATGCACTCTCAGCAATTATTAAAAAAAATCAAGTACTCATTAGGGAATACTTCTATCTTTTTCTCTATTTCTCTGAAAGCAATGGGTTTAGTTTAGTGACCAAAGGTAAACTGAGAAAACAACAAGTTGATCTTGGTGGCAACCCAGTCACATTCAGACCAAAGAAGACATTGACACCAATATGGCCGAATCTCATGAATGAATGAACAAAACCATGCAGAACATTAATTGTACCACCTGAGAACATGAGGCTTTGAGTACCAGGAACTGCCAGTTGCTTTTCTCATACATGACACTTTGTGGCCACCTGAAGACTTGTCTGCCATAAGAAAACATTTTTATTTCAGCAGGTTTCCCTGATGATTGGGCATTTGATAAGGACTGTGTGCCATGAAGCTTAAACCTGACCTGTATTGCTAAAGCATCAGTTACTGCCTATACTATGGGATGAAGAGTTCACATTTAGGGGCCTATTTACCAATTTCTCTAGTTAAAAAGAAAGAAAAAAAATACTCTAAAATTCTAAAATTCCAAGATCTATTATGTGTAAAACCATGAAAAACTCTAACACAAAACACAAGTAAAAGCAGTTCAGAGGTCCTATAGAAGTCAGGGGGAGCTGCGCTGATCCTATTGGTTCATTTCTTATGGCTTTTTGGATTTTTTTTTCGCAAATAATTACAGCAAAAAACTTGGAAGTTTAGAGGTTTTCAGTGTGAAATTTTTTGCAGATTGTTAAGGTTTTTTTTCATTAACGCTCTTTAAAATATTTGGATTTTTTAAATAAATTACCTTAGGGACATATTCACTAAAGGGCAGCGCTAGTGAAAATTCGCCAGCATGACGTCATTTCATTAATTTGCCGATGCAAAGTACGGGGGCAGGATGCAAAGGAGATGTACACTAGCGTTGCTTTGCACTGTAACGCCAGGCGAAATTTTGCTGTGGTGAATGGAGATAACTCTGCAAATTCGCTAAGATGTGGATTTTAATCAATGTTACCTCTTTCACCCGATTTGCAATTACCGGGTCTGACCTAGTGAAGTGCATAGAACATCAGTTACTTACATCATCATTTTTGGGTGGAATATGTTCTACGTACAAAAAACGCTTGTGTCTTTTCAATTTTTCATTTTAACGAATGTTACCACTTACGCTAGACGTTACTTCAGGTCAGACCTGGCGAAGTTCAATACAATAGATAGGAGTTTGAAAAAAACATTGGAAATTTTCTCTTAGTCCCAAAAAAACGCTGGCGTGTTTTACCTTTTTAGTCTGAAAAAGAGCAAATTTTTGTTTGTGGGGTTACCCTCCTTCCCCCCTACATTTCCTAACATATGGCAACACAACTATACAGGGGGCACATGTAGGGCAATAGGACAACTTTATTTTATTTATTAAAGGTTTCCTGGGCTTGTGTAGTGGAATGAAGTGGCTGGAACATATACTTCTATTATACTTTGAAATTTGCGCTGTATGCAAATTAGGCATCGCTAGCGTAAATGCGCTTTGCCTTGCGTAATAACACTAGCGCAACTACGCTACTGTTCGCCGACCTTAGCGCAACTTCGCACTTTAGTGAATTTGCATAGCGCTGCTATAAAGTCCAATAGAAAGTCAGTATTTAGTGGGCTGTTTGGGCCTCTGTGTGGGGTGATTGGGCCTCTTTGTACCTGAAATGCCAGGGCCTATTTTGATTCCCAGTCCAGTCCTGCCTTACGCGTTTCGGGAATCAAATCCCTTCATCATAGGCAAACAATTTACTATAATTAAGGGATTTGATTCCCGAAACTTCTTTTTTTTACCTCTCGTAACATGATTTAGAAATAATGTGCATTTTCTTGGAAAAAAAAAACAAGATCGAAAATTTCTTCTGTACAACTTTTACAAAATATATTTTCTACACAAGATTTCGGGGCTGTAATGGCTCCGTGTTGTTCTATGGTAAAGTGAATACCCATTGGCACGTTCCAAGGAAAGGGCCGGGGGGAAAATCTGAGGATTTTACAGGGAATCAAAGAAAACAAAATATTTTGGTACAGGTATGGGACCTACTATGACAAATGCTTGGGACCTGGGGTTTTCTGGATAACAGATCTTTCAATAATTTGGATCTTCATAAATTAGATCTACAAGAAAATCCTGTAAACATGAAATAAACCCAATAGGCTGGTTTTGCCTCCAATAAGGATTAATTATATCTTAGTTGGGATCAAGTACAAGCTACTGTTTTATTATTACACAGAAAAAGGAATTCATTTTTAAAAAATTGGATTATTTGGATAAAATGGAGCCTATGAGAGCTTGCCTTAATTCAGAGCTTTCTGGATAATGTTTTTTTAAAATAACGGATCCAATGCCGGTACTATATAAATACAGCGTTAGTTTGGACACAAAGAAAAGTCAGTATAGTCCCAAATCTAAGGTATTCGATGCTACGAAAATAAGAAACATTTGTGATTTTTCTTTCCTTTGATGATAAAACTCAAATTCCTCTAAAACTATCCTCCATCCTGGCACCTTCTTATCATTCCACATTCACAATTCCTTTTCTCGACCCCATTCTTGGGGCAAGACTAAGCTCCAGCGCTCTCCCTGAGCCGTATAGACTGTGTGACTGGGGGTGGTTGCCCCAGACTGCATCACCCTAGCAACAGCCTTGAATTAGATAAAGAAACAGACGGTGCATCCAATGCCAAGTTACAGGGAAAGCACAAATCAGAAGTTATACACTCTATGATAGTCACCTACGATACCTTATAAGGTTTATTTGGTAGAATAAATCAGAGGTTATATACAGTATCTTCTCTTGGAGAAAAAGAGCAAATACCCAGGGATAAATATACATTAAATATCCAGTACTATAAAAACTTGAGCACGGGCACCTGCAGCTTGTTGAATGGCATGACAGTAAGGCTGTGTCAAGTAGGGGCAGGGATTTGGGGAATGCTGTGCCCCATTACTTATATAAAATATGAGGTCTGTCCTATGATTACCGTCTTGCCCTACTATGGTGACCACATGCTACTTCTTCTACCAATAACTGCTGCTCTGTGCTGCCCTCCCACCATGCACACGCCCCTTATCATTTCCCCCCCTAATTGCTCCACTAACGAAGAGCTCTGTCTGGCATATGTAATGTAACAACACCTAGAGCAGTGATCCCCAATCAGTGGCTTGTGAGTAACGTTACTCTCCAACCCTTGGATGTTGCTCCCAGTGGCCTCAAAGCAGGAGCTTATTTTTTATTCCAGGCTTGGAGGCAAGTTTTGGTTGTATAAAACCAGGTGTACTGCCAAACAGAGTCTCCTGTAAGCGGCCAGTCCACATAGGGGCTGCCGAATAGCAAATCACAACCCTTTGGCACCCCCAGGAACATATTAAGCATGCTTGTGATGATCTTTCTTTAGTTTTGAATATGGGTCTCAGGGGAAAAAGTTTGGGGACCCTTGATCTAGAAAGAGTCACAGAGACCTGGTTTCAAGCTGGTAAATAAATATCAAAAAACAACTGGAAAATTGTTATTGAGTCAGATTCCTTTATGTCTCCTAGTAAATACTTATAACTATAATTTACATTTCTATACACAACAAAGCATGTTAGTCCAATCATGTGGTCTGAGCTGTCAAAAACACTGGCAGACCTGACAGTCTTAAAGCCACAAACTTCTAGGAAATTGGCCCATAATGTTCATGCCATTTAGGGAAAAAGTCTCTCCCACATGAAGTCCACTGATTTGTTAGAATGTTCTCCCAGGGCACGGTGGCTGCTCTGTGCCATATTCATATGGTTTGCCAAGGCTTGCCAAAAGACTGGATGTGTTCCTTTGCTTTCATCCTCAGAGAGGCTATGCTGTTATTTCTGGGGTCTATTTCTTCCAGTGGATATTTGTCTACAAAGTTGGCCCCACACTGGTAAGGAGGAGGTGGTCCCATGGCTCCTAAAGGTTGGAGAGCATGACCAACGGATGCAGGGTTCATAAACGGAGGTGGGGTGTAACTGCCTGGAAGGCTTGGCGGTGTGGTTACAAACCCTGGTAAGCTCTGCAGGGCTGCGCTATTGGCTAATGGTGGGGTGAGCCAGGAGTCCAGAGGAAGACTGCTGCTGAGGGCACACATGGCAGAAGGTTGAGGTGACCGGTTAAATGAAAGTATCGGGGAATCTTGAAGTTTCATGGAGGTCACTTCTAGTTTCTCTTGCCTCCTCCATTTGGCTCTCCTGTTCTGAAACCATACCTTAAAGATAAAAGCATAACTTTATTTTAGAACTACACATCCTAATAGATTTCCCCCTAAGCACAGAGCTGGACTGATGAGTTGAGTTTGTACAACACTACATAGCAGGATCTAAAGGGGAGATTTACTAAATTCACATGATTGATTCGAAATTCGATCGAATTTTCAAAAAGATTCGAATTCCAAATAACTTTTTGGAGTACTTCGACGATCGAATTTAAAAAAATTCGATCGAAACGAATGATTCAAATAAAAATCTATTCGATCATTCGACCATTCGATGGTCGAAGTACTTCCCCTTTAAAAAACATTTGATAGGCCAGTTCGCCAGAGCTACCGAATTGCTTTAAAGCCCTATGGGAAGCTCCCATAGGTGTTTTAAAGCATTTTACGGTTGAATAAAAAAAATTCGATCGAATGGTTAAAATCGTTTGAATTCGACCAAAAGTAAATCTGCCCCTTAATGTTCCAACTAATGTTACTTTCTATATTGAATACATGGTCATTCATTATTGTTCTGAAAACCTCCGATAATAAACACAGGCAACTTTTTTGTTTATTCTGTAGCTTCTATCTATATATCTATCAATCTGTGTCTATCAATCATCTATTTATTTATTTATTCATCTTTATATATCATCTATTATCACTCTGCTGATCATCTATCAGTCTATCTGTTTATCTTTCTATGAATCTAATAAATAAATGGTATTACATACATGGATAATGAAGAACGATATTGTAATTCTATTGCTATCAAATAATAAAAAATAATAGCAGTATTAATAATAACAATAATAATAAGAAAAATAGAAGTTAATAAAACGTTGAACAGTAACTTCAAATTTCTTTAACGATGTTTTGAATGTGTTGAATCATTTCTTTAAGTATCAGTAATAACGACAATATGCAGACGTTGCAGCAATTATAATATACTAATTAAGAAATTCTTGCAAATTAAAAAAAATGTATTTGTAAGAGCTGGAGGTGTTTTTTTTTTCTACCCTATTCTGTGGTTACTATTCTGATCTTACTGAATGACAAAGAAATAGAAGCAGAGTCAATGAAAAGGTTCATTAATTACACAAAATTGTAACAAATGGGGGTAATCTGTCTAAATGATTTGGTCAGTTGTTTTGTTATCATAATTTAGAGGTTAAGAATGTTTTTGTCAGCTGTTATTTGCTTTACTAGTAAATAAAAAATGTAATCTGTGCGTCCCACTTGCAGAATAAAAGAAGTCGGCAGAGAGCAGGAAAGGGATTAAATGAGACATGTGATGCCGGTTCCCTAGAACTATTCCCACAGTTGAATTTACTACTTTCCACTGAACTTCAGTGAAATCCAGTCCAACAATCCTGGATAATGTTTTCACACATTCATAATCGAACCCTTATTATGTGCCACACTTATTAATGCAGTCAAAGAACTTTCCAAAGTCTTTTATCAAATAAAATATATTGTAAATCTATCATCTGTTCGTATCACGTTCATCTGTCGTTTTTCTATAATTATTTCTACAAAATTCTAAAGAATGTAAAGGCCTTTGAAAAATAAAATATAAAAATTATTAACTCTACCATTCTACTGAATATTTGCCTATTCTTTTCCTATACATATTTTCGGCATTAAACAAAAAAAAAGTATTTTTCAACTTTTTTTATTCGGTATGAAAGATCCGTTATAAATAGAATGGCAACATTTTATAGGGGTGCCATATACATATTTAAGAAAGCAGAGGATTTATTCTACAAACAAAAACAATAAAACAACCACTCGGGGGATGAATGTGTTGGTAGACTTTCTTGTGGTTGTTTTATGGAGAAGTGCCGTCTCTTCTGACTCTCATACATATGCCCCTAGATAATCATATCTTATTTTTAATTCCCTCATAAAAGTCTTATTCATTGCACAAGAGGGGGTCTGTAATAATGACTGTAACTGGATTAGCAGAATGAAAAACCTTTTGATTTGTGGCTGCTGCTAAAATGGGTAGATGCTATTTAATAAATTATAAGCATTAAAAAAAAAAATCAGAATTACGGAATAATGACTCACCTGCACCCTGACCTCAGGCAAATTGACTTTCATTGCCAGCTCTTCTCTGCTGTATACATCAGGGTAGTGGGACTTCTCGAATGCCCTCTCCAGCTCATGTAGTTGGTAAGTTGTGAACGTTGTCCGGTTCCTCCTGTGTTTCTTCTTGGGCTGTTGTTCATCATCAGAGAGTTTATTGTCACTGTTTGAGGTCGACAATCCTGGGCTCAGGCACTCGCTTGAGGTCTTTCCTGAGTATGGATCTAGAGGAATGGGAAAGTTCATAAAAATGTTATTTGGCTCATGCTTATAAGTTAGACTTCACCAAAAGAACTTGACTAGGGACACGTGCAAAAGATGGTATATATTAGGTAGATGGTTTGTTTTGAATACAACTGTGTTGTGTCAATTAGTATTGTGGGATAGACTTTCTAGAAGTTATGAGTAAATGCTTAAGATAAACATGGACAAAAACCTTACCTCCATAGCCACCAGTCTGGCCATCTTCTAAATGTTCCTGTAGGGGATGAATCTCCTCTGTCATTTTGTGAAGACAATGTCTAGAGCTCCTCTTGTCCAACTCTTTGGCATTTCTTGGACTGATCTCAGACTGAAATGAGCCCAGGACACTATCCTCTTTGGCAAAGCCTAAGATGGCCTCTATACTGTGCAGCCTCGACGGGTTACCTCCCGGGCTCCTGAGCAGATGTCCAGACAGAGAGAAGCTTCCATCAGCCATAAGGGAAGGACTGTGCAGGTGCATTGAGGACCCTTGAGGTTTTTCCAATCACGGTGATTATCTCCAAGAAAAGTTCTTTATCTGATCGAGCTCAGTAGTCCTCGTGCTCTGTTTTTCAACAGTGTTTTTCAAAGAAAAATACTTCCAAATCAATGCTACTGCTCTTCAGAAGTACAAGTTTTTTTTTTTCCCTTAGCAGAAAAAAAGAGTTTAATAAATCTCTCCCAGGCTAAACTGCAGGGGCAGGATGGTATATTCCACAACAACAGACTCAGAGCAGACTGCAAATCTTCCTAAGAAAGGCTGATTCCTCTAAGCTGCCTCTGAGTAGCAGATCCTTCTGGTTGCTTTCTGGCTGATAGTCTGTCCTTGAACAACAGAGGATCAGTTCCTTGTGACCTATCTGGGAGGAATGGCACAGCCTCTGCTTCATGAGGACTTTTAAAGCAATTCCTGGCCTGTGTCCTTTGTGTCTTTCAGTTACCCCTGCTGTGTTACCCAGAGATGCCACATTATCCTTGCACCATCAGGTTTTGTCTAGTTGGAGACAGTACCTGCATGAGATGATGTCCCTTGCCCCTCCCCAAAGTTCTCTGAATGAATGTATTGGAGTGCTATTTGTTTTATTAATCTAGCCCTAGGGATTAGAAGCCCCAACAACTGTTTATTTTATGTATTTATTGAAAGCAAGTTACCCCCAACAGACTCACATATACACAACCTTCTAATACAAGGCAGCCATAGACAATACCCTGATAATAATACTTGGGAATTTAAAGCAAAAATGTTATGGTTCCAATTGCTTTGAAAATCCCATTATTTAAGCACAATCACAGGGCACAGAAATATAACTATCGTGTTACTCTGAAACAATTTTCTGCTTCTCTACCTTTGTACTTGACCCGTTAAATTAAATTACATTTTGATGCATTTTAGGTGATCAAACATGTGTGTTAACCTTAGACACTTTGCTATTAGAGGCAGATTTGTGGTTTTCCTATGAAATTTGTTTTATTGAGTTTATGCGTTTGTTAATTGTTATTTTATTCTTTTTTTTTTTTTGCGCAAATATTTCAAAGCTTCAACTGCTAGGATACCATTGCTGGAAGCTTTAATGCAAACTCTTATTTATTAAGAATATTTTTTTTCCTGCTCAGGATAAATAAAGGTGTTTTTAACAAATTCAATATTACAGCCATCAAAAATGCTCAGGACCTGGGGTTTTTAGGGTAACGGATCTCTATGTAATTTCGATTTTCATACTTTTCTAGTAGTTTTATCTACTAGGAAATCATGTAAACATTAAATAAACCCAATAGGCTGGTTTTGCTTCCAATAAGGATTAATTACATCTGAGTTGGGATCAAGTACAAGCGACTGTTTTATTATTACACAGAAAAGAGCAATAATTTGGAAATATTTGAAGTACTTGGATAAAATGGAGTATGTGGGAGATGGTGATCCCATAATGGTTTGCGGATAACGGATTCTATACCTGTAATAATTATCTTGTAAAAATGTTTAGCAACAGTTTGTGTCAGTTGTAAATGTTATTGTCGTTAGCTGCATGTGTTTTTATAATGTTACTGTGAAACAAGATGGCACCTATGCTGAAGTCACATTATTCATTAAAAATATCAAAATAATCACTTGCTGAAATATTAGTCATGAATTAAAAAACAAAAAAAAAATAATAACATAAAAAAAGAAATAGAATTCACCCTTACAATTTCTACCACCACATTGAAATAGTTTTATCCAAGCTCTCTCTGATATAATTTTTAGAGAAAAAAGTATTTTTTCATTTTTTTTTTCTGCATGTAGCTGAATGTTTTCTAATTTAAAATGACTTTTTTTTTTATAGATTTATATTATTCCAAAAATACAGGCAAATAAAAGAATAAAATGATCACAATAAATGTATGAAATTCTGGGACATGAGTGGCCAGTTTCCCACTAAGGCATATGGTGTACCAGGACAGACAGCAGAAGGTTTAGCGCAAATCTTGGTTTTACAGAACTTTAATTATGAATAAGCAGATGGATTGGCACCTGATTCAAATCTTAGTTTGTATAGATTTTTTTTTTTTGCAAACTCAATTTTTGCAACTTAAATCTGTTCTTATTTATAACTCCCTTTTCTTGAATTCAGCGATTGGCATAAGGTAAGGATGACCTTTATTGCCTTTTCTTTTTTTTAAAAAAAAAAAGAAATCTATCTATATCCAAAGGGGTAGTAAAGCCACAGATATCGCAGAACACATATCGGTGGCTTTTGTGCTGGGTTTAAGAACCAAATAAATTCTATTGTCTTGGCTCTTGATGGCCCTCAGTGCTCTCAGCCAGGGGCCCATTGTTAGTAGGTAATCTACATGTTGTGTCTTCATAAAGTGAATTTGCTTGGCTTCTTGTAGGCTGGATTTTGAATGACAATGCTCCCTAATGATGTGACATTATCTCCTGACAATACCAACATCCTGGGTCATTTTATGGAGGTGATTAAAACAACAAATTGATTTAGTTACAAGTAAAATGTTTCATTGAGAATTACACAAAGAAGAACTCTAGGACTTAGTCCAAGTGTCCTGGGTAGTTCAGCTATAACTTTCTTATAGACTTTAACACTCGATGTCTGTAGGCCGCAGTTGTACTAAATGTTAGACAAATATAATTCCAGGATGAATAACATTGATACGGGCAAATATTCGCAAGCAGCCATATTATTGGAGATGGCACTTTTCTTTTTACTTTTTTGTCTCTTGCACTAATGTGTGTCGTTACGCACAGTGTTAAATTATGGGCAAGGCTTCCTAGGCTGCCCATGTGTTCCTGGAGGCTGTGACTTCCAAATACAGAGTACAGGTATGAGGTCTGTTATTCAGAATCCTTGAGACCCATGGTTTTCGGAAAAGGGGTCTTTCTGTAGTTTGGATTTCATACATTAAGTTGCACAAAAACTGGTGGTACATACAGAGGTCCGCTTGTTTGGCAAGGTCGCCAAATGAGTGGATCTCTCCCCGATATGCCCACCTTGATGTGGGCGATGCTGG